>CABFOW010004105.1:0-61650 GCA_902141385.1 Timema californicum | reverse complement strand
CATCTGTAGGAGACATCTTGACAAAAATTTTATACTGTCCACTAATGTGCTGGGACTTCAGATCTAGCAATAGTTCCGAACCGGTCCGTATTTTATATATCTCGGTGCGCCAACGTCGTATTTTCGTTTGTTTGTCTTTAATTAAATTTGCTATAATAGGTATGGCACCCCTGGCCATAATCATCGCTAACGTTTCTTCGTAGGAAGACATGTCCAACTAGCACCCTCGCAAAATACGCCAATGAACTCTGTATAGCTGCTGAATGCTCGTGAAACATGTCGGATCCCTCGAGAAGGTAGAATACAAGGTAAAATACAGGATAGGTTTGTCAGATGTATACGCATCTTAATATACCCTTATTTTTGTTGGAAGAACAGTAGATAAAATTCAAACATATTTAATTGTGGCCAACAGTGATAACATTTAACCATATTATTTGTGTTATTTTATAGTTATTAATAATATCCATCAATAGTGGCAGCTGCAGGTAACATGACTTGATGTACGGATATGTTAAAATCGCTTTAGTAACTTTAGTAACTAACTTCTACTGTTCTTCCTATAAAAAACATACTTTAGCAACATTCTAGTGACTGTGAGCGGTGTTAGCTCATAGCTAGCAAAAGATTTTTATTGCAACCATTAATTTAAAATCACAAATGTTAACTTATGTGAAAATTATTATTCAAAAGTTTTAAACGCGTCTAATAATACTTAATTAAGATTATTGTATAATTGGCGTTTTAGTAACTCATTGAAATAACAAAATATATTAATAAAACTATTCAGTTTTCTGGTTTCGCAGCTGTGACAACAAGATTATATTATAGTACATGAAATAATAAATTAAGAAATATATTCATACCTGTATATTCTTATATATGACCACCAAAATAGATAAATGTGTTTTTATAACTTAGAGAAAGAGATAATTTAAAGACAAAAAGTTGTTATTTTGTAAACACATGCGTGTGAACATAAACGACCACCATTTGTATGATATCATCAAAGGCCTTTGTTTCGGATAGTTCACCATATTTATTTGTGAAGAGAACGCAGCCTTTTGGAAGCTCTTGTTTGCTAAGCATTTTCAAGTGAGCTACAGACGCCGCTTCCACCAAAAATAAGCATTCAAACTGTTGTTTTAATAAATTTTTGTATAAATAATATTGTATGATATCATCAAAGGCCTTTGTTTCGTCTAGTTCGCCATATTGATTTGTGAAGAGAACGCAGCCTTTTGGAAGCTCTTGTTTGCTAAGCATTTTTAAGTGAGCTACAGACGCCGCTTCCACAAAAAATAAGCATCCAAACTGTTGTTTTAATAAATTTTTGTATAGATATTAAAAAAACTGTTAAAAGAAGAACATAACTAAACACAAATTGTTTGTTGTGAAAGTTTTGGCTGTACAAAGTAGTGTCCAATCGAACATTCGGCTTCGGCCATAAATTACACCTTCGGTAAAATAATCAGCTTCGGCCTTACCTGATGTACGCTCGTGGGTGCGACGCGGGAGCGGTCACGTGACAAGTGACAAAGTGACAAATCACTGCATGTTGGATTCAGGCGCCCGGTCGGTAGACTAGTCAGTAGTCAGTAATGACAACACATGTTCCGTGTTTACTGTAGTCTAGTGTTACTATCAGATTTTTTAAGAACTTTCCCCTCAAACCATGCCTAATGTAATTAATTAATTATTGGATACATAAAAAATGGTTAATTTTTTTGACAGGACCGGATTGCAATAAGAATAATTTAGTCACTTTTTCGAAGCCAAATATTAAGAGGAAAAGAAGTGATTGATATTTTTGTTATACTTTTATTTTGTATTTATATTATTTTGTATCACAATTTCGGAAATGTATTTTACTTTATTTTATCAACAATATAAAATGTGACCTTTTATTTAAATAAACACGATATTGAATTAAAAATACAACATAGATTGCATTAAACTTAAAAAAGAGGATTTTGCATAATATATGCGATTTCTTCGGCTTCGACCAAAAAAATGACCTCCGGTCGGACACTCCGAAGTGTCAACTCAACATATTGGTCATGCAGATCATATGGTTTGGGGAATGGATGTATGAAAGTAGATCTGGTAGCTTTTGCTAGCTGGCACCACCACCACTTCAGTGGCGAATGGACTATAGGTAACATTTCGCTGAAAAACAAACATCCCAAGCAAGTGTGAAGTGTAACGAGATGTTATGAGTGAGCACATGTTGCCATGGAGTGTGTGTGTGTGTGATAGAAGGTGACCAATCAGAGCTCAACACGACACAGAACCCTCAACGACCGTTTGACATTTAGCTGTGACAACACTAGATAATAGTAACAGCACCGGGGTTCATACGGTCCAAGTCGTCACGCTCAAAATAGACTGGAATGTCATTCGAGGTTCACATCTCATCCCGACTCCAATATATAATATCTAGATCGATAATGTTCAGAATTACAATTTCCTTATATAATATAGTACAAACGATTGCGAGAGCATTCCCGAGAATATAAATTGGGTTTTAAACTTGATCATTTTAAACAAAAAGACTCGAGTCAGCCAAATAGCCCATATTGAAGTTTTACAATTTGACAAACACAATGGATATTATTACTTTTGTAAGGAATTCCTTTAGTATTTTAATAATAATATTTTTTAACACATGAAATTAGAATCAACTTTTCGTCTTTGACGTGACAGAAATAGAAGCTTGTAACAAGACACCACTTTTAAATTAAATACACTAACTTACATTTCACAATTACCAGCAGTGTCAGCCATGTGTTTTATTCAGGCATTTTCAGTTTTGACTCGAATCCCTGCCAGATGTACAGAGGATGGTTTTCCACATTGTGAGTCTCATTGTATTCTTAGGCAAGTTTTGGTTTTAGTTTTCCTAAAATTCTTGTTCTTAAAGTGAGAGTGAAAGTAGCCTGAGTTAAGGGAAGTATTTTTGCAGTTTTTGAATAAAAAAATTGATTTTTGTCAAATTAAATAAAATATTTCTCCAGTAGAAAAAAAAGACCTATTTTCATCACATGGAGATCCAAACAGTTCCTTAAAATTTGTCAAAGGTGTTTTGGGAATTAATGATAGCTTTCTCTCTTCATTTAAAAAGTTTGTCATCTAATGCCGCTATGTTTATGATATATATTCAACAAATGCTGATATCACCACGCGAAGAAAATTAAAATATATGTTTGTATTGAAGATATGTTTGATTTATTTTAACCAAAAAAATTTTGCTATAAAAACTGAAAAAAAAAGAACACGGGTCTTTTCTCAAGTTCCCTACATCCCAACCTCAAGCACATGCTTAAAGATAGTTGTTGAAAATTAAGATGTGAGCTAGTACCAAATTCCCCAAAAGCTTCCAAGATGTTAAACCTTTACACGAATCGATGGTTGAATGGTCAAACGCGTCACTATCGTGTTGGATTGGATTGCTGATGAAGGGAATATTGGGGCTCGTATTCCATTCTCGTGTAATGATGTTTGTTTCCTAAATGGTTTACCACTCTCCCCGCAAGAAAATGCGGGCATATTTTCTTGAAAAATTATACCTTTTTCATTCCTATTCCATCTGCGTAATTAATGTACTGTATAGCTCGAACGGGTACTAAAATGCGGCAAGATAAAAAAAAAAGTAACTTGTTTTGCGAATAGCCATGATAATTGATAGTTTTTTTTAATCACAGCGCCTTAATATTGTTCAGGTTATATGTATTACTCATATATGATAATTACCACCATATAGAAAAATAAAAATCTGAGATCTGGCCGGGATCTGAACTCTGATATCCGAGTCATCAGCAAATGAAAGTCCCTGCGATAGTAGGTGACTTGCACTGAATTATCTATGAAAACATCGCCCTTATGAACGGGGCATTATAAAAAAGGATTGTGCTCATTGGTAAGAGAATGTCAGAGGTCAATGGCACGTCTATTTCCTTGGAGTTGTACCGGAAGAATGCATCATGATGGAAGGAGTGGAGCAGAACTGTTAGATGGCTGTACCCAAATGATCCGCGGTAACCAAGGTTACGCA
Source organism: Timema californicum (assembly GCA_902141385.1). Taxonomy (NCBI): domain Eukaryota; kingdom Metazoa; phylum Arthropoda; class Insecta; order Phasmatodea; family Timematidae; genus Timema; species Timema californicum. The sequence continues at coordinate 57,596 of CABFOW010004105.1, read as the reverse complement.
AGGTCGTTAGTTTCCAGCTAAAACACCGAACCACAAGTCATCATAAATTAACCAACTGATTTTTAAACGTTGATTCTTCTATTTTTGTCGCAGGTTTCAAGGTATCACCCCATGGATCGCACCTTATAGTTCAATTTTCCCAATAAATACATTTTCTAACACCTAGAAAAGCTATTAGATCTATTGTAAAGTATTAATATGTCAGGTCATGTAATCTGAAGACTGCAGCTGTCACTTTTGATAGATATTATTTTATTTATTTAACACCGTCCACTCTACCTCCACGAACATGGGTGTACATTTTTTCTAAGGGATATTTTTCTTATACCCACGCCGGTTGTTGTATGAAGTAACGCGTCCCAGCCGAGTGTATTGAAATTTTATTTTCATAAATGGTTCCCTACTCTTGATCTCCCTGTTCCCCCACACAATGTGGGTACATTTACTATAAAAATGCTACCTATCTCAAATCCTTCTCCAGTAGCGCAAATTAGTGTTTGATTATTGCCCAAACGTGTACTTGTACGAGATAGCCTATAACCCAACTCGGTGGCGTAGTTGGCTAACGCGCTAGTTTCATGTTGAGATAGACTGCCGAGGACGGGGAGATCAATGTGTATTGAAATTTTATTTTCATAAATGGTTCCCTACTCTTGATCTCCCTGTTCCCCCACACAATGTGGGTACATTTACTCTAAAAATGCTACCTATCTCAAATCTTTCTCCAGTAGCGCAAATTAGTGTTTGATTATAGCCCAAACGTGTACTTGTACGAAATAACCTATAACCCAACTTGGTGGCGTAGTTGGCTAACGCGCTAGTTTCATGTTGAGATAGACTGCCGAGGACGGGGAGATCGAGGTTCGAATCTCGGTCGGGTGAACTGGGGGTGTTTTTTCTTAAATTGTTTGCCACTCTCCCTCACGCAAATGCGGGTTAACTTCCTCTAAATTAACCTTCCCAATTCCTAGACCATTATCGTAATTAGTACTTACGCGTAAAACCCGATACGGGTAGTAGGACGAAGTGCTAAATAAAAATAAATAAGCTAACCTTTGTGTAAATAATATGATGACCCCCACTTCGGCGACCCCATGGTCTAAGGCGCTCTTCTAGAAGTAGACTAGACTGCCGATGACGGGGAGATCAAGGTTCAAATCTCGGTAGAGTGTACTGAGAGTGGTTTTTCCAAAATAGTTTACCATTCTTCATCCACGCAAATATGGGAGCACTTCCTATAAATATAAACTTCCTCCTCCCTAAAACTAATAGCGTATTTAGTACATAAGCAGATAACCCGAATGGGTAGTAAGACCCAGTGATAAAAAAATTGTAAAACAATATTATGACATCCAGGATGGTCAGTAAGACGTGGATCACAAAAGAAAAAAACACTATTAAGACGCAAAATGCAATAAGAACCACACGCATTTACTGGTCCTAATAATCTTACAAATGCAACAAAGACCCCATCGAAAAAGGCGAATCATAAGATAAAAATACCATCCACCTGTATCAAAACACTTTGATGTTTTGTGAGTGTGTCACTATAAACAATGCTTATCTTTCAAGCCTCATTACATATTTTCTTGATAACCACATTTAGTAAAGTGGGTTATACGCGTGATTTAAGATAACGTTACTTTGATATACCCTGATTTTGGTAGGAAAGACAGTATCTGATAGTTATAAATGTTACCAAAACAATTTTAATATATTCATACATCAAGTCATGCCATCTGCAGCTGTCCCATTTGATAGATATTATCAATACCTTTGGAACAACACAAATGTAGTAAAATGTTATCAATTTAGACCACAAATTAATATGTTTGAATGTTCTAAACTGTTCTTCCAACCGAAATCAGGCTATAGGCCTATGTTGAAGTAATATCGAGAAAGAAGTTGAATAAGAGATTACATTTAATTAGTTTTTTCTTCACTTTGAAGGTAGATTGTTGTCAACGATGACATAATTTTAGTATTAAAATTTAAATAAGTTATTTTACAACATTTTTTTTCCTTTTCTTCATTTTGGGTATATAGAGTGCACATCATGAACAAACTAATTATAATATCCTAACATTACTGCAATTTTGGCTTCATGCACTGTTAATTAATACAATTAAAACTTTTATTCAGGCTGTTTTTCCCTTCGGCCATTCTGGGTAACAGATTTGTGTATGGCAGAATTTCAGGTGCCGCAAATGATTGCTTACACGCACGCACACACATACAAACACACACAAATAAAATTAAAATATGATATATGGTAAATTATAATTATAAAAACACTTTGCCATAATAAACTAATTTATAAAATTATTAGAGAAAACAAATAAAATAGCGTAAGAAAATAATTTTGAGATTTTATGGGTCTCTCACATTTTTAACTTTGATGCAAAATATAGATCCTCAAAAAGTAATTGAATGTATGAATAGATTGTTAAAAGTGTAGTAAAATAAATGTATAGATTGCTTAACTAAAGAAAAAGCTATTTCGGACACAGTGTAAGTTTCAATACTGACAATCTCTCAGGGCGGTAAGTACACTAAGCGTAGCCTTGCTTTGATAACATTACTGATACATAAATAATAACGTTACAAAAATAGTTTGTAACATTTTAAGAGATATAGCTACTATTTTTTTTACTGCTAAGTAGAAAGTTTAGCTTCTTGTTATGTTCTGAAATATGAAAACATATTTTGTTTGATTTTTGATAGACCTTATATATTTATAATCAGCTGCATCTGATAACATACAAGCGGTAAAAAAAAGTTTAATCACTGATCCAAAGTACCCTGTTTCGAGCCCAAAGAGTGATTAAAATAAGTGAGTAATTTGTGAGTTCTAGTGATTAAGACATAATATATTAAATGTTTTGGGTTATAATTGGATGCTCAATGTTATCTGTGTTATAGGTCAATTGTGTATTGCAGGTTCCAGTACATTCTGCATGTATATTTGATGCGTTGTCTGTATGATGATGCATGAATAGTAGGTACTAAACTCGAAGGTCGGTTGGATCCTCAACAGTTCCACAGTCAGCTGTAAAACCTAGGCAGCAATAAAGAATCGTACTAGGGAAATGAGGAGTAAGGTAGTTTCCCGTTGTTTTCCTCACTGAGTCAGAAGATACTATTGCACATAAATCTGCCAAGCCCACCTAAATGCATACCTACACCAAATGATCCTACAAGCAACACCTTCACTTCGTTCATCACAGATACTGGGTGTACATTGAATGTAATTACTAGTATATATCGTTCATACATACCTCTGTCACTTTCATATTTGTCAGAGCCATAGGGTCTAAGTGAAACTGAGACAAATCAAAGTAACAACTTGGCCTAGCCCATACCAGAAGATATGGTGTATTGTAAACACTAGGCCCTATATAGCTGCTGGGTATCATTACATTGAAAGGTTAAATTTTTATGATTTTAACTCTTAATATAAGCTAGGTAATATTAACACATGAGTTAAATTAGTCATCACTAAACAACCCTCAAACAAATATCCTCTCATAAAAACAAGTACAGTACATAGTGTAATTTTTTTTAATGTCAAACACTCTCCATGTATATATTTTAAACATAATCATTTAGCCATTTTTGATCAAGTTTGAAAATAATCCATCAAAACATTTAGCCCTAAGAGACAGATATACAGATAAAGACAGTCAGACAGGCTGGCAAATATACAGATTTGGGACAGTGAGAATTTTACGACCCATCTTTTTAGGTTCGGAGGCACATAAAACATCAATATTCCTCATAATTTTAAGGAATCAAATTGTTCCATTACAATACTCTATCTATAAGATAAAGTGAAAAGGAATGTTCTTATTGAGTATGAGATTGGTTGATTCACAAATCAAGATTATATATAGAAAAATTCCACCCAATCAGGATTCAAATTAATAATATTGCTCGGTGGTGTTTTAGGACTACATGATATAAACAATATTGTCCACAGCATTAGTCCTAAGTAATAACTAAAATAACTAGAAAAGTTGATTTCATGCATTTTAAATCAAGAGTTGTTTAACAAAATAGGAATGACAGGGATATCTTATAGGAAGTGCATTAGAATGCATAAAATCAGTCCCAGAACATCCGACCAACAATCGAACCTCGACCTCTGCGTCAGCAACCATCCAGTATGAGGTGTCCCCTTACGCCTTAAAAGGCGTAACCACCAGTGCGATGGGGGTGAAGAAGAAGGAAATAAACACCTTCCAAACTTCCAATTAATCATTTCATTTATGTCTATTTAATTTAGGTAAAAGTGTGATAATTGTTTTTGTTTTTTTATGAGTTTATCAAAAGTTTATTGACGATCTATTAGTAATAGAGAAAGTGGTTAGTAGAACACATCATGTCATGCTCTTGCCAGAGTGAAAAGAGAATGGGGGAAAACAAGTCTCCAGCCGGTATTCAAGCCTTTTAATCGCTGGTGACCAGGTAGGCCTACAATGCTTTAAGCCACTCAGCCATCGCATGTTATCGACAAAAGCTTTCTTCTACTAAATGCAAAGAGGAAAAAGAGGTTGGAGAGGGGAAGTTCATAGAGCTTTAGCCATTCATTAGCATATAAATTATCTAATGATAAACGTCACTTTAAAAAAAAATTATGGAAAATCTTGTTTACGCCACACTTAAACTAACCTTTGAAGATATCTTAGACGGGGAAGGATATTGTTTCAAGAGATAGTTCTAGGGATATTATTTCAAGAGGTAGTCTCAGGAATATTGTTACAAGATGTAGTTCCAGAGATATTAAAAAAATGTTCCATAGATATTGTTTCAAGAAATAGTTCCATAGATATTGTTTCAAAATATAATTATATGGATATTGTTACAAGAAATAGTCCCATGGATATTGTTTCAAAAGGTAGTTCCAGAGATATTATTTCAAGAGGTAGTCCCAGAAATATTATTACAATATGTAGTTTATGGATATTGTTTTAAGAGGTAGTTTCAGGGATATTATTTCAAGAGGTAGTCTCAGGAATATTGTTACAAGATGTAGTTCAAGAGATATTAAAAAAATAGTTCCATAGATATTGTTTCAAGAAATAGTTCCATGGATATTGTTTCAATAAATAGTCCCATGGATATTGTTTCAAAAGGTAGTTCCAGATATATTATTTCAAGAGGTAGTCCCAGAAATATTATTACAACAAGTAGTTTATGGATATTGTTTCAAGAGGTAGTTTCAGGAATATTGCTACAAGAGGTAGTTCCAGGGATATTATTTCGAGAAGTAGTTTTATTTAGCAGCACGTCTTATTACCGATAATTAGTTTAATGGATATTGTTTCAAGAAGTAGGTCGATGGAAATTGTTTCAATAAGTAGTCCAACAATTATTTTTTAAGGAACTAGTTCCAGAGATATTGTTTCAAGAGGTAGTTTCATGAATATTGTTTCAAGAAGTGAAAATGGTTACGTTAGATTAGGTTATGATAGTTAAGATTTGCAAACATTGAAGGAGCTCGATTGACGGTTAAGATAGGTTTGGTTTGATTAGATTATAATCGGTTAGGTCTGCATAAATGAAAGAAAGAATTAAGTTTATTATTAGTCCATACGTCTTATCTCGGTTGGTCCAAAAGAATCTCCATTTTAAAACGTCTTATATAGATTGGTCCAAATGGATCATTTTTCTGCGGTAATGTGCTCACTGCCATTATTCCTAAAGCCAACTGGGCTAAGATAATAGGATAAGGAAAGTGGGGTTTAAGGAGACTCGTCATCAGTTGTTTGTATAATTCATTCATGACCTTAGTTTACCTGGATGACAGCTCAAAAAGTTACTAGAAATAGTCCTTAATGTAGCCCTACGCCAACAGCTGACATCCATCACATTGGATAGTGGTAATTAAAACATACGGTAATGTGTGAATGTGATAGTTAACCACAGTAATTTAGGGCAATATTATTTGTTATTATATATTTGAATTCAGGCAAAAATCTTATTTATCGTTTTATTCCACTTAAAAAAAATTATTCACAGCACTTTAAAAAAAAGGTCTTAAGAATATAACTTTAAAACGGCGACAGACGAATTTAAACCATGTGATTGAACATGACGGAAACCAGTTATTTACGATTATGCACCCGCTTAACGGATACAAATATTTTATAAGGTTAAATATTTCAAAATACGATAAAATAATCATAAAATAATGTATTATATATAAAAAAAATTACAAGTATTTTCTCTCTTCCAAGTAAATACGATGCCTGTATTAAAAGGTATTAATGTATGCACTATATTACACATCATAGACAACATTCCAAAACGATGAATAACTACTTTTAATTATGTATGAATATTGTTTCGGATTGGGTAGAGAGAAATAATTAAAAGTAATTAAATAATGTGAGAAAACCTAAGTTTACGTCATTTTAAATGTAAAATACACCATGTAATTTAAAAAAACTTAACATTTACAACAAAACCGTGATCTTTTATAAGTGTTGGCAACCCAAAACCTAAAAATATGATTTTTGAACTGTCATCCAAGTAAAAACCTATCATGAATAGACTCTATATAGAACGTATGGAAACCACCACTGCTGAAAGAAAGGTGAATAAGGGTGGATGTGTGTGTGTNTGTGTGAGGGGGGGGGGGTGAATCTCCCACTGCCAGCATCTTGATCTAGTGGAAAGCATTCTTGACTACTAACCTAAAGGTCCAGGGTTCGTTTCCCGGCTTTTCCATTGTTGTTTTTTGATCTAAGGGGGAAATTGTTCCTATTGTTATCATGTTCTGGTTAATTATGCTTAATTTATGCCTAATACTTCTAATGGCACTATATAATCATCATTATTATCATCTCATCGGGACAAAGTAAAGTCCGCATCTACATATGTACCAAACTTAACAGGACGGTTACCTATCCCTAACTGCCAGTAGAAGGCCAAGGAATATCTAGCTGACAAAACCTGGTGGCATACGCTTAAGATAATTAACTAAAAACAAAAAATAAACTTATGGTCACAATGGCTTAGCTCACCACTAACAAGGATACCAAGGTTCGACTCTTGTATGGCTACAATGTATGGTGATTTTATAAAGGTGATTTATCACTACTTTCTCAAACCCGAACCACTAACGCAGCCATGCTTTTAACGCGTTATAGTTTTTTTAACCGCTACCTATGGTCAATTTTATCACCTCAAATTAAAACATTGATTAATATTGTTAATAGAAAGAAGTGACATCAACAAAACTTATTTTAAATATAGTATGTCGTTACAAACTACAGTTCAATTTTAATTGGCAGGACCTTATCCTACAACTAGAAAAGTGACTAGATCTACTTTCATGTATTCATACGTCAAGTCACGTGACCTGCAGCTGTCACTTTTGGTAGACATTTTATATACCTATAAAATAACACTAATAATATAGTAAAATGTTATAAATGTTGGCCAGAAAAAATATGTTTATATTTCCTAAAAGACTCACCCAATGAAACTTGGACTGTACATCGACCCGATTTACCAGTAGTCTCTTACTAATACCGCTTCAAGAAACAGCATTCTCTCTGAGTGAGAACTTCTCTGAAAGGACGTGACAGTGAAGACATTCTATTCTAATAGGAGATACCGCTATAAATTATAAACGATTTCCAGATGTCATTGAAGGTTCATTTAACCTATTACGAGTCTAAGAACAGTTAAATAGCTTGGTAATAGAAATGGTTATCTCCCTTAACTGCTCACCTGGATTTAAAAAAATTCATAATCTTACAATCGATTTCAACGTTGAAAGACTCTGAGTGATAATTTATTTAGAGGCTTTTTGTGTGCGCTGACGCGTAATTTGTATGAGTTATATTTATGTCAGGGACATCCCAACTATAAGGTGATTTATTTTAAGTTTAAATTAGGGGTAAATCGTTATGATTTTAAATGATATTTAAGATTCCAAGGTCCCCACAAAATAATTTGTGATTATATCTATATATATATTTTCATTTTGTTTTCAACGTAGTGTTTACTTTCTCAGATCAAGAGAAAGTAATGTAATCATTAAAACATTTTTTACCTCAAGATTTTGATGAATCTGTACGTTTTATGGGTGTCCTAGCCAAAAAATGTGGATTTACAATTATGTTTGAGTATTCAAGCATTTTTAAAACATAGGTAGTATTTAATGTAAATGTATAAAAATGACTAAAAAACTATGCAAAGCAAGAAAATATTACCTGAAATTCCCAAATGACCAAAAATGACAAACATTTTACCTATAAAATATATCTTTATAAATTAGGGGATCATGTAGACACGTACACGCTTGTCTGTGATGTGCAACACACACACACACGGGATCAAAATCCGGGTGCTGTTTATAAATAACATTTTCATCTGTTTCTTAACTCGAACACAAGTGGTGCGTCCATCATAAGTCTTCAAGATTAAGGGTGCTAAAGTAAGATATAAGTAAATGTTTTTTGAAATTTTGAAATTCTGTTTTTTAATCTTTGGAGTAACAAACTTTTTTTCTAAAATAAACATTGCTGGGCTCCTTCCCATATATTTTTATTGCTACATAAAAAATAATACCATATTTATTAAAGTTTTAGTGAGGAATTAGTAAAACTTTAACCAACTCTAATAAATATGTTAAAGCTGTTTTATAACAACAAATATGTTAAAGAAGATCCCTAAAAACAATGTTTATTTTAGAATAAAAGTTTGTTAAGCAAGACAGTACAAATGGCTTCCCAACAAAAAAAATAACCCGCTTCAGTGGCCGCGTGATTTGACGCGATTCATTCATGTTGGACTAGACTACCAAAGACGGGGAGATTGAGGTTCGATCCCAATCGGATGCGCTGAGGCAGGTTTTCCCTAAATGGGTTTTCACTCTCCCTCCACGCAAATGCGTGTGCATTTTCTCTCAATTAACCTTTATACTCCCTAACCCATTAGTGTAAATAGTACATAAGCGTATAACCCGAATGGGTAGTGTGACGCGTTTCTAAAAATAAATAAATTAATATCTAAAACAATTCTAAGCTCGCTTGAACAGCCTTAAAGTCAGAAATAAGGGAAGATAAAACAATAGAGGATGACTCAAGGCTAGCTACGACCAAGTGTTTCTGGAAGAATGTAGTGTCGTGATGGTAAACTCCCCGAAGGCTGATTACCTGCTCACGAAAGCTTGGCATGGGTGTTGTTTCCTCCGCCTAGTAACGACTCGCAGAACATAACGCGACGATACGTAAGAGCCCTAATGCAAAGTACGAGTTGTGTATGAAGAACAAGATGATGAGCATTTTTAATTTTAATACAAATTAAAATAGGTTAGCTATTTAAAAATTGTCAAATTGCATTACTGACCACCTTTGTGGTTTAGTGGTAAAAGTTCCTGACTACAGAGCCAGAGGTCCTGGGTTCAATCTTAGGCGCTTCCAGAATTACTCTGTTAAGCAGTGGGTCTAGATCGGGGTCAAACTCAGCCTCATGAGGACAAATAAGGAGCTTCTTGAATAAAGAAGTAGCTACTCCACTCTAGAAAACTGAGATTAACGGCCAGAGGGCTCGTTGTGCTGACCACATGACAATAAAGGAAAACCACCAAGTAAAAACACCTTCAACCAGCCGGGATTGGAACCATGAAATTCTCGTCACCAGCGAACCGGACTAGATGAGTATGACGTTTAGTTATGTGTCCACCAATGTGGGTTTGTAAAATAGCTTTAAGATATATTGTACTAGACAGTGGAAGACTGTACTCCACTCTTTGAGGGCCGGTATGAAAGGGGTACTCAACTCTTTAAGGGCCGGTATGAAAGGGGAAGAGTGGAGGGGTGTGTTGGGGATCTAGCCTGTGGTGGTTATTCATGGTGAAGTCTCCCAACACTCAGAAGCGGATTTACACTATAGGCCCACTAGGCACAAATTTAGGGGCGATGGGTTTAGGAGGCGGCATTATTATAACAGTTTGTTTTAAATAATCACGTTTAAAAATTAAAGTCAGAAAGACAATCTTTCTTTTTAAATAACTGTACTTTTCAATCGCTTTATAACTGACGTCAGTCTCCCCTTCTTCATAATGTTAACTCAAGCTACTGTAGGGCATGTACATGCCTGATTATCTTTCGTAGAAATCTTTTCTCCAATAATAACCTCCCCTCACCACCAACACCTCTTTATTCCAAAACTTCCTAAGGCCCTTGACAAAAAAAAATGGGAGGGGGGGGGATATTATAATTGTGCATAGGGGTGCAATAATTTTAAATCCGCCACTGCCCAGCACGAGAGGGCGAGAAATATATTTCACAATGCGTTCCTTTTGAAGCCATTTAAAGTGGTGTAAGACATGATTGGGATTATAGGCGTTATGAATTTAATAATACTTTAATACGCTTTTTGACTAGGTTTTGATAACTAATAAAAACAAATACATTATTAATATTAGTAGTACTTTCGGGGGATTTGTACCCCCCAAAAAAACTTTTGTTACATCTAAATAAGAAGATAACTAAATATATTATTTTTTAAATCCCTATTCTTTATGCTTTGTTTAACAAGTCAATTTATTTGTTTATATAGTCAACCGTTCTAATCTTTTGTTTTTATAACTGGTTGAATAAAATATATTTAGAATTCTTCATTTTTGTGCTTAAGTGGTACTATCATTTCGGACGTAGATGTGATAACATTAGAATATACCTAAAATAGATAGGGTGTAATGAGTTAGATTGGATAGTACTATCTCTAGATAAAGACAGGTGATGTAGGCGACTAAGTGCGGCAATGAACTTTCGAGTTTCTAGTTCATAGAGTGAGTGGGTAAGTAATAAAATAATAAATATTGAAAGCAAATAAATGTTAGGAACAGTGTCGTCCAAAAATAAAATACTATCAAAAGAATATAAAATATTTCAGTTTAAAAAGAGTACAAAACTCACGTTTCATAAAAATTATTTTTTCTCTGTAATATCTTGTTTTTTAAAGATGGTTTTAATTTACTGCAACGTCATTTAATTTAAACTATTTTGTTAAATATATTATACTATAGTAGGAATATGAGCGAAAAATCTACCTTTTACATACGCATCTGATTCGTGTTAAGATTTGTATTTGATTCGAAATTCCTAATATTAATATTTGAAAGATTCTTATCATAATCGAGGTTTCAAATATAAATAGGCCCTAGATTTAGAGGCCATTTATTTTTGAGATTTTAATCTAAGAGAATTTCTTTAAAGTGGTTATACAACTTTTTAAAGAAGTTAGCATACATCCATTAATTGACCTCGCCATAGAAATGTGCGGATTTGTAATATTGGTAGTTTATTCAATATTTGATCACACTTTTATTGGTATTATTTATTTTAATTGAACTAGATTCAAAACAATAAAAATAATCCAGCCTAATATTTGATTTGGATTTTTGAACATTTAATTTTGAAAAATCGATTGGAATTCGATTCGAAACATTTTTGTTACAAAAAATTCGAGTCATTTGATTTAGAATTCTTTCAATTTAAGAAAAGTTTAGTAATATGAGTTGCAAGTTTTTAGGATATGTCTCAAATTAAATTATTTTAAAATTAGAATTGAATCCTAGATAAAGTTGTATTCTGGGATCGCATCGATGATATTTTACTATATTGTTAGCATTATTTAATAGGTATTGATATCATTTGTCAAAAGTGGCAGTTGCGGATCAAACGACTAAATGTATAAGTTAGTTAATAAAAATTAATTTAGTAATATTTATAGTTGAAGAGTACAGGGGAATTATGGGTATAGTCACATTACACATATTTTCCAAGATAACAACGTTTATATCTTAACTAGAATGCCGATGACGAAGAGATCGAGGCTCGACTCTCGGCCGGGTGTATTGAGGGTGGTTTTCCACTCTCCATCCACGCAAATGCAGGAACACTCCCCCTAAAATATAGCCTTCTCAATTCTTAAAGCCACTAGCTTAATTAGTACCTAAGCGTATAACCCGAAAGGGCAGTAAGACGCAATGCTAGAAATAACTTAATTTAAATATGACTGAGAGCCTTAACCATAATCTAAAGTGCATCGAGAAGGGCTCATGATTGTCTAACAGATGGAAGCACTAACTAAATTTAAGTTAAAATGGGACTTTCCCCTATACTCTTCAAGTGTTAAAAAAACGCCCTTTTCCATCAAAATAGGACTCTAAAAATACCTGGCTTTATGACGTGTTACCTAGTTTTCATTTTTAACAATTGGTAGTCAGCTTCGACAGCTTTAATCTAAATATAGTAAGCTTTTGTTATGACTGGTAAAAAAAAATGGCACAGTACAGCCACGTATTGTATTCTCTAAAAAGGTTATGATATATACCGGGATTCTATTATGAGTTTACATTTGAAACACCTTTCAAAATGTACAAACGTATTTTTTGCGGTCAACAATGATTAAATTTTACTAGGTTATCATTGTTATTTAGGTATTGATAATATATATCAAAAGCAAAGCTGATCACAGACCTGACGTGCGAATAAGTGAAAGTAGATATCGTTAGTTCATTCATTCTTAAAGAAATTGGTGCATATACAGGAAAACATATTTCAGGAATATTTTTATGGTTTCACTTGCCATTATACTGTGATAAAATCTTATTATCTGTTTATCTACGTCTAGTTAGGCTAACTACTCTGACTATCCGCATATTTACATTCATAGGGTTGTGACGAGGAAGGTAGAATTTAGAAAAAATGTACCCGAATTCACGCGGAAGGTGAGTGCGGAACAATTTAGGAAAAACCAACATAAAGTATTATTTGACCGGATTCAAACCCTACCCTCCTCCTCACTGGAAAAAGAATCTATTTCGAGGAGGATTGACGCCTGAGACCGTGCAACCACAGTTGGTTTGTTGAGCTAATGTAAATTACAAGTGTTTGAAAAAAGGCTATTCCTTATTTGTTTATTAGCATCACGTCTTACTAACCGTTAGAGTTATATTCCTATGTACTAGTTACACTAATGTGTTAAGGATTATGAAGGTTTAATCGAAAGGAAGTGCATCAACATTTGCATGTAAGGAAAGTGTAAAACCATTTAGGAAAACCACCCTCAGCGCTTCTGGCTGGGATCGAAAACCCGATCTCCCCGTATTAGGTAGTCTAGTCCAACAGTAGAGTAGAGCGTTAGACCACGCGGCCACCGAAGCTGGCGCTAGTCTTTATTAAACTTGAGAATGTTTAATCTTATCTTGATAGAAAAAACCTTTTAAAACACATAAAAATAAACTTAAGAGTAGCCAACATTGATAATAGTTCACTATATTTATCTTGAAAGTGTCGAAATTGACACAGCCGGTCAAAAGTGATAGATGAAGAGTCAGCCCATGACTCCGCTTATGATGTTTATATCTAGTCACTTTTAAAGCCGGGAGATAAGGTTCTGACCACGCCCTTCCAACTAGTCCAATTTTCATGCAAAGGACCTTTTAGAAAATACACACTTTTTTCGCAGTCATAAACTATAACATTTTACATTATTTGTTTTATGTTATAGGTATAGATATATTTGCTTTTAAACGTGACAGCTGTTGATAACATGACTTGATGTATTAATATATTATTAAAATTGTTTTAGTAACTTTAGTAACCACCAGTTAATGTTCTTCCTGCAAAAATCAGCTTATACATATATTTTGTGTTCATAGATGAAAACCTTTTACTATGGGCCAGTTTCATAGTCAAGTTTAGTACGCCTCAAGTGCGGCGCTACACTAAATACAAGACGACACCTACCTAAACTAGAATGGAATGGGCCATTTTCGCATAGGAAACTGGCCCATTCCATTCGAGTTTAGGTAGGTGTCGTCATGTACTTAGTGTAGTGCCGCACTTGAGGCGTACTAAATTTGACTATGAAACTGGCCCAATGTCATAACCGCCTCGGTGGCGTAGTTATCTAACGCGCTAGTTTCTTGTTGAGCTAGTCTACCGAGGACAGGGAGATCAAGGTTCGAATATCACTCGGGTGAACTGAGGGTGGGTTTTCCAAAATGTTTCCGCTCTCCACAAAAATGCGGGTTCACTTCCTCTTTATTCAACCTTCACAATTCCTAACCTATTAGCGTAATTAGTACTTAAGCGTATAACCAAACCGGGTAGTAAGACGCGGCGATAAGTATTATTATATCATTAGTGTGATTTTATAGGTATTGATAATATTTATAAAAGGTTAGGGCTGCAGATGACACGACTTGATGTATGAATACGTGAAAGTTGATGTAGAAACTTTCTAGCAGTCAGGTAAGATTATTCCTAAGGAAATCATGTGCATAATCCAGACCGCAAATGTCTGCGCGAGCCAACATTATGGTTGTGTTTAGCACACCAAACAAGTGAGGAAGTCTCTTCATTCGTTACCGCCATATTATCAGGGGCTTCCTGTTAAATAATACCAACCGTACAAGGACACTCTCCTGGTATCAAAGGACTCGGCGCCACGCTAGGTACTGACGCTTCAAGTTATCTTGACCCACCACGCAAGTTGGATCTTGTTTGAATTTTTTTACATCACGTCTCACTACAGTCCAATTTTTATGGGGAACTATAGAATTTACTAGGTCTAATTTAACGTATTCATACGTCAATTCATGCTATCTTAAACGGTTAATTTGGTAGATGATATCAATACTTGTAGAATAGCACCAATCAAATAGTACAATGTTGTCCATTTTGGTCGCAAAAAAAGTTTGTATTTTCTAAAAGGTTCTTACACATCCAATTTTATAAATCATACATTTTAAACCATGATCTTAATTGAATCTTGTACCCTTAGATTTGTAAGCGAGTGCTACACCTTCTGAGCTAATTAGTAAAATAAGTGTAAGCTAAATTTTCGAACAATTTTTTTTTAATGTCCTGGTTCATTCTGATTTCTTAGGGTGAATATAAACTTTTTTATAACAAAAACTTTCAACATCCATCGGTAGGGGCGATTAATTCTTTCTTCAAAAAGTGATAAATATAATTTATGAAAAAAATCTCACTAAAGTGTCTATGGATTATAATAAATTATAATAAATATCATACTTTTAAAGCATTAAACCAACAATTATTTTCATCTTAGTAAAAACAAAACTGTATAATATGAATGTTAAACAAATTTGTATTGAATAAAATATGTATGTTAAATATTTTACCAAACTGATAATGTGCAGTAGTAATATTATAGAAATTGGCAGAGTTACCGTGAATGGCCTATTTCCGTCACCAACTTTTGAGAATTGGTTATTTTCATTCTCTGTCACATCACCGGAAGGTGAAGGTGTTAAATAATATAAAGTCAATAGGCGCTTTTGTTCAATATTCAAGGACTGCATTCTACGCCAACTACTGAAACGCGAGTTGTTTTGAGCCTTGACTGAAATAAAGAAACTAGTTTCATCCTTTACAGCACGGGCCTGACTGTCAGCACGGATAGTCTGCCTGACCATAACCTTAAAAGTCGGGAATTCAATCTATACTGGATGCTTGAAGGCAGGTTTGAAACAATTTTATACTTTTGACTTCTTATTTAATTGCCTTAACTTGAATATTTTCGATTTGTTGATAGCCAGTACTAATATTTTGAGTGTATGAATAAAATTATACCGCCACACTTCAAATAATTTGTAAATAACGATGATCAGGAATGTGTTTGGTCTATAGCCTCCATTTCAGGACCGTGGATATTCCAGTTCAATTCCAAGGGATGACTTAAACCATTTAATGGTTTCAAATGACTTCGTTCTATTACCTGGCTGTTTATCTTGTTTGTTAGTTGACTCTTTAGAACACTAATCCCATATAATTATAGGGAAACCACGTCAACCAAACTACAGCTTTGTTAGTATACCGATATTTTATATGAAACGCAATAAATACAAAATATCATTACTGTCGCCGTTTTGTATCAATTCTTGACACCTTGCTAGTCATAGTCTAAGGAAGGGGTTTACAAAATGCTGGCCCAAGATGACTTTTATTATTCGGGCCAAGAAGTTTCTTGGGAAAGTAATTTACCGTAATAAATTTGATGCTCTTAGCCGAGAAAAGGAAAGTTTTGACTTGAGTGGGAAAAATCCATGAACTCTCCGAACGATGTCCATATATTAATAAATGTAATTGTGTTCTATTTATATAATAGCTTGTGTATGTATCCGCGTGAGTCCTGTTCCCTTCAACCTCTTGGTCAATTATGATGCGGCCCGACACTAGACTCGTCGATTCAATTGTAGCTCTCGGGCAGTTTTAAGTTGGAAGCACCTAGCAAAGGCGGGTACACTTCTTCTAAATTCAACCTTCCTCATCCATAAAAATTAGTGTAACTATGACACATGTGTACAACCTACGGTGCTATAAAAAAAACCTCGCACAAGAATTATTTAAGACAAATAGGCTATGTCAGTGCACTTCGCCAAATTGCATGAATTATTGAGGATACAATTATTTATAGTATGCACTGGAATATTTATGCTCTACTACTTCGCATTTATGAAATTATTTCGAAAATATCTGAGAATTCAAATTATGTTTTTTAATTTCCCTGAATTTTCTGTCACATCAAACTCCATATTTTGTCCAGTTTTTTCATGTTTTACAGGTACGTATCGACCAGCTTATGAGTAGCGTGACACAGTGCATCTACAGTAGGATTCTTGTAGGAATAACGGTATCTGACTGTTACAAAATCTATTAAAACTACTTTAATATATTCATAAATCAAGTCGTGTAATCTGAAACTGTAGCTTTTGATAGATATTACCAATCCATATAAAACTAATTTAAAAAATGGTTCGGCGCACCGCACAGACTTTCTCTCTCTTTCTATAAACTCGTAAGATTTCTGAGCGGAATAATGTAAGAAGGCAAGATTCATCAAAATTTCTGTTTTAAATCTTATATTTTTATTTTTAAAGAATTAATGTCCTCATTTGTATGTTTGGACCAATAAAACATATTAATATTGGGTCCACAAGGGTCAACACTTCGTATTAAAATTTTGATTTCCGGTTAAAACTTTATTTAGGTGTTGCACATCTTCAAGTCATCGCATTGATATTTAATTATTTATACATACAGTTTGACCAATAAAAAAAATGTAAATATTGACTATTGAGTCTAAAATGGAGATAGATCATTGCTGTACAAACATTTCTCCTAAGAGGTCTAAGGAAAAATAACATATTTTTTAGATACTTATATTTAATTACTCTATGGCATTGGAGAATTATTGCGTTAAGACTTAATTATTATAAGTTTACAACTAAAGCTCACAAAATAGTATTAATGTATTTTCAAATATCTCAGAAACTGTTGCTTTTATAAAAAAAAAATGTCAAATAAAAGTTTTTTATTTCTAATAGTCCTACAATTTTGCAATGATAAGGTGTTTAGTATCTCAAATAGTTGCGGAGATACGGAAATTAACGCTTCTGTAGAGTACCCTAAAATCATTTTCATGGGAAAATGAAAATAGCCAGTTTATTTATAATCTCCTAGATATGAATTTTAATCAAAATCGTTGGAGCAGATTTTGAGAAAACCTATTTTTTCTCTTTTCGCCCCTTAAAAAACTACTCTTAATTTTAAGTTTTAATAGACACACAGACATCCATCAACATTTCAGTTTTTTTTACGGTTGCAATACTTAAACTAATGTCCAAAAAGTTAAAAAAATACATAATTGCGTATGGATTGAAAGTTATTGATTTTATAAAAATATGTTTCAAATAAAATATTTGTATTATAAATATATATACATATTTGTAATGCTAAGTAATTACATATCTCAAATAGTTTAGGAGATATTATAAAAAATGTTAATTTACGCATCAGACCGGAGCCCTTAAAGCCATTTTGCCGAAATATTGAGAGTAGCCATTTTGTTTGGAATATTTATTAATGTTTATAAATGAAATTTAATCAAAATCTTTAAGAGCCGAATTTGAGAAAATCGACTTTTTCTCTTTTTGCTCTTCAGTAAACTACCCTTAATTTTAGGGATAGATATCCAATTCCAAAAACCCCTGGGGGCAACCCTATGAAAACACTAGATATAAAGTTTTAGCTCAATCGGTAAAATAGTTCAGGCTCTAGTTGGAGGTACAGACAGACAGACGGAAATTCAAAAACCACTTTTTCGGATTCAGGGAGTCATGAAACGTCAAGAGTCATCAAAATCTCGAGTTCGATTTTTTTGACGATCATCATACTTTCTCTACCTGTAAGGTAGAGAGAAAGTAAAAACTCCATAATATGAGCACGTAAGCGAGCTATACCGGCCAAGATGCCACCACCGTTAGCGATGATGGTGCCAGCATTTGTGGGTAGAGGGTGTCATGTGGTCAGCAGAACGAGTTCTCTGGCCATTAATCTCAGTTTTCTAAACCAAAGCTACAACTTATTTATTCAAGCAGCTCCTCATTTGTCCTCACGAGGCTGAGCTTTACCTCGTTCCAACACTTCATCACAGATACAATTTTGGAAGCGCCTGATATCGAACCTGGACTCTTAGACCTCTGGATTTGTAGCCAAGAAATCTGACCACTAGACCAGATTAATAATATAGTAAGCCTTTAGTCAATTTTGATTTTGTTTTTCTCAAAAGGTCCTTCCTATCACAATCCTACTATACAAACACATGTCACTGTCAGTGATCAAAACTTTCGCCTGCCGCCGGAAGATTAATCGTCATCTTCCGAGATAGGAGTTAACCACGATGACCACGTGGGTGACCCCGCAGATAACGGAATGTTTTTGTTGCCGTTATAGTTGTCTCGACATTCGCAATGATGCCCCGTAGACTGAGCGTCTATCCCCTCAACTCCTTTCACTTACACAGATTCCAGGCCAGTACAGAGATATACTCCAGCCATTTCCTTCAATATTGCACAGGAGGCTGTGAGGGTGGGGCCTAGTTGAACAATGTTTATATTTTCAAGTTAAAAAATGTATTCAGTTAGAGGGATTTTTTATTTTATTTTAATTATAACATTTTAGTTTTAAAATGTGGCGTGTATTTTATAAATTAAATATTTATTCGTCATATGACTTACAACCTAACTTCTTATTTTGTGTGTACACCTACTTTAACTAACCATCCGAAAAAAACTGAATAAATACATAAAAATGAAAATTATTGGCTTGTATTAAAGCTTCTGCCTCTGAACTTTATATTCGAGTTGAATTAGGTCTAATTTAAAATAAAACGCACTGCTGGTAACGTGGTATAAAGCGTCAATATCAATATATATTGGATCACTGGTGAAGGTTCGAATTCCGACAGAGTGCACTCAGGGTGGTTTTTAAAATATAAATAATCTTGGTAGTTTTGCCATCCTTTAACAAACACTAGTGCAGCTGCCCTAAAATTATTTATTTGTAAAAATAAAAAAGTTTTCTTATTTATCATGAAAAAATATTCCCGTATTCCAATTTTTATTCAATTTTTAAGGTCAACTACAAAAAAATTCAAATATTCTATAATTTGACTTAAGAAAATTACCTTAAGATTTATTTTGGATAGATAAAAATACGTTATTAATAATAATAATAATAATAATAATAATAATAATAATGTAAAATAGTCCCCCGATACTAATTTTGAACCAAATAATTTTAGCTATTTTTTTAAAGAACATTTTACAAAAATTAGTTTTTGTTAACTACTATAATATGTTTTTAAATAAAATACATCTACATCATTATTTATAATACAAACAACATAATTGATCCTAATTATGAATACAATTGTTGAGCAATTTTTTAATATCTTGAAATTAAAAGAAAAAGTCATCAGTAAACTACCAAAAAACAAGTATACAGTTTTATCTGTCATGCTCATGTCAAAAACTACCTAGATATATATTTTAAGTAAAATCGTTAGAGTAATTTCAAAAATAGCTAGAATTTCTAAAATCACTCTTCATTAACCAAACCTTTATAGAATTTTCATTCAAAACCAAGTACATGAGGTTATTTTTAATGTAAAACTCTCCCAAAATACCAATTTGGAACCAAATCGTTAGGGTAATTTTAAAAATATTTCCAGTTTTTGAAAAATTATTATTCAGTGAGCTAACCATACATGAGTTTTTACCCAAAAACAAGTACACAGTATTAACTGTCATGTCAAACATTCCCATGATACTCATTTTGAACCAAACCGATAGAGGTCCATTTTAAAATATTTTAAGTTTAAAAAAAATCAGTCACTAGTAAACTACCCGTAGACGAGTTTTCACCCTAAAAACAAGTATATATTCTTTTTTTTAATATCATAAAATAGCCAAATAGACATTTTAAAATACATTTTTAGTAATGTTTCCAAATTATTTTGAATTTACAAAAAATTCCCAACAGTAAACTACCCTTCAACGAATGTTTGCTCATAAACTAATAAAACAATCAATGCTATTGGTCAGGACAAATAAATCTTAGATATACAGTTTAATCAAAATCGTTAAAATAATTTTCGAAAAATGTTGAATTAAAAAAAGTACACTCATGAGTAAACTACCCTTAATTTGAGGACTAAAGTCAAAATAAAAAAATAGTTCTGAGGTATAACCCTACAAAATCTTAATATCAAATGTGAACAAAATCCATCAAAACATTTTGGATCCATTGCCAGGGACAGATCGACAGAAATGAATGTGGACAGGCGAAATTGAAGTCCACTTTTTTGGGTTCGTGTTCACATAAAATGTAAAGATTCATCATAATCTTAAAATTTATTTTTTCATGATCACAATAATTTATCTTGCTATAAGAGAGTAAAGAGAATTCAAAACAAGACATTACGAGTGATTAAAGAGATTTACAACAAATCGTTATTTTAATTACTAGTAAGTTACATTCAACACCAGAGTTATTAACAACATAAGCTAAGGTCTAGATTGGGTGATTACAAGAAATTGGACCATATTAGCGTGAAGAGAGGATGAGAAAACCACTGTGAATATCACGCGAAGAAAATCACTACCTGTGGCATCCTACTTAGATTCAAATGTCGGGTTCTCCGTCAGCAGCCACAAAGTTAAATTTGAGTCTAACGCCTTATACCACTCGGCCAGCGATGCAAATGCCAACATACGCGTGAGCTTCGGGGTCGACATTGACCATTAACAACTTAAACCATCTAGTCTATGTATACAGGAAAGGAGGGTGAATATTTAGTAAATAAAACCGCATATGGTGATTGTGAGATGAAATGGAGGACCTACAGCTTAACGTGGAATCCGAACCACGGCGGAGACCTGGCCTTCCTCACATTCACAAGTTGTGATTAATACACGTCTTGTTAGAGGTGCAGGAAGGGTTTGGCAATCAGATAAATCTGTGCTCAAACACAAATAAAAATTAAAGTATTTCAGATATGATAATTGCTTCACCCATTTTGTTGGTTAAAAGCTCAACTGATATTGACAGAGAGATAGAGATATTGGGATTTATATTCCAGCCAGATGTAGGCCCAATGATAGTATTTTACTCTAAATTGTTTCTCACCATGTAAATATGGCTAAATTTCCTCTAGAATGTATCTTCATATCCGTAGA
Organism: Timema californicum; assembly: GCA_902141385.1. NCBI lineage: Eukaryota > Metazoa > Arthropoda > Insecta > Phasmatodea > Timematidae > Timema > Timema californicum. The sequence goes on along the minus strand of CABFOW010004105.1, from coordinate 36,019 downwards.
AATTAGCGTAAAATGTGTACAGCCGGCACCAAATCAGTATGACACGTGAAAAAGAAAAATCCTCCAATAAAAGATTAAATAGTACATAAAGAAGTGACCCACTTTCAACATGGTGTCATGTGATCAAGTAAAATATATCATATTACTTCGAGGATCATTAAATAGCTTGTTACCAAACAATTCATATAATTGCGGTAATAGTAGATATACGGATATTTAGGTAATTAATCTGAAAGCTAAGACTTATAAAAGTTTCTTTTTAGAACTGTATTGCGATAAAATGTATACCTAATACTTGGTTATAATCATAAAAATGTTTGAAAAAAAATTCGTAGGTTACTTTTAGTTTTAATAATGTTGTGAATTTCTATGTTTTGCTATTTCGTGTGAACTGTTTAGCTAGGATTGTAACACCATATTACTGTCGGAACTATCTCAGCATGGGGCAGTCCAGCATTGAATGTCACGCGGTGTATGGTATCAAACTCGTTTGGAAATATGTTGGCGATAAACGGAGAATTTAGATTAGATTTTTTTTTTAGGTTGGGTGCAGTTAGAGTTTTTTTTTTTTGCGTATGGCATTACTGACCGGGAGGGACATGACAATCGGTTCGGACGCCTGTATGAGAATTGAGAATCCTCCACTCTGTGGCATTGAACGTTGCACAGGGTACATAAGTTATATGGTGACACACGTACCTGCGATGAATATGGAAAGTGTGGGCCAGTGTGAATCTTAAACCTAATTTGAGGCTAATATACCAACCCTTGGCGACCATTGGGCTATTTCTCCTTTATAGAAAATTACCGAAGGTACCAGCCGGGAAACGAACCCGTGATATCTAGGTTCGTAGTCGGGTGCACTGACCACCACACCATGGGGACGGATGCACTACTGGTGACTTATCACTGTGAATTTCCCATGTTCTCTACAAGATAGTTTGGGTTTACTCTAAATTACCCTCCCAATGTCTATCTTCTATAATAAGTTGTTAATGTTCTTGTGTGAAACATACTACTACTGTTACTACTACTGTTACTACTACTACTACTACTACTACTACTACTACTACTACTAATAATAATAATAATAATAATAATAATAATAATAAAAATATGTTCTCTACAAGATAGTTTGGGTTTCCTCTAAATTACCCTCCCAATGTCTATCTTCTATAATAAGTTGTTAATGTTCTTGTGTGAAACATACTACTACTACTACTACTACTACTACTACTAATAATAATAATAATAATAATAATAATAACGATGGATGATAAATGGCCAGAAGACTGGGCCTTGTGTCTATTCTAGAATTAAATTAGTTTGTAAGTCGTGTCCTGATATTAGTATTATTATTATTAGTACCACGTCTTACTACCCGTTCGGGTTATACGCACTTACGCTAATGTATAATGGTAGGGTGATTGTGAGATGAAATGGAGGACCTACAGTTTAACGTGGAATCTGAACCACGGTGGAGACCTGGTATTCCTCACATTCACAAGATGTCTTGTCAGAGGTGAAGGAAGGGTTTGGTAATCAGATAAATCCTGGTATTAGTAGTAGGTTCAGAAGGTGTATAGCCACTAGTTCAATAATAGCCAGCACAATGACTCTCGATAATGCTTATTAAAAACTGTTAAAGTGTAATGACCCAAAGCTTTGGTCCCTTGGCCTAAGGCGTCAAGCCTGAAATAGACTTAACTGTGGGTGACTGGGCAGTCAAGGGTTCAAATCTGGGACTGATGCGAGTCGGGGAGTTTACAGTTTTTCAAACGAGATTTATCACTGCGGTTATGCAATCCTACCACCAATACATTGCGGGTGTAATCACTCTCTTATACCTTCATCTCTAAATATTAGAGGTAATTGACAATCATGGTATTCATGTAATAATAGACAAAATTATACCACTCGTTGACTGTCGTGGTAGACTTGAATAATAACCACTTCAATGGTCATATGGGTTAAGGCACTACTCTCACAGTAGACTAGACTGCCGATGACGGGGAGATCGGGGTTATATCCCGGTCGGGTGTAATGAAGGTGGTTTTCCTAAACAATTTTACATAAATTCAACCTTCCTAATCCTTAACACATTAGTGTAATTAATATATATATATATGTGTGTGTGTGTGTGTGTGTGTATAACTCTAACGAGTAGTAAGATGCGGTGCTAAAATAAAAGGGGGAAGATTACCTGCATCTAGTTTGGTCTTCAGGTGACAGGGAGTTCAAGGTTTGAATCTCGAGCTGGTGTACTAAGAGAGCGTTTTCCTTAATGATTTCTTACTCTCTCTTCAACAAAATGTGGGTATATTTATTCTGAATTATGCCTTTACTATTCCTACTCCAGTAGCATAGATAAAATGTGTATACCGTAGACGGGTATTAAAATGCCACGAAAAAACATATTCGGATCATTGCGTTTATCTCTTGGTCACTATTATAAAAAAAAACCTTTCAGAATTAATACTATAGAGTTATACCTTGATTTTTTCACGACTCGATGTTTGTAAAACCTTTTAGAAAACTTTTTTTTTGTCAGCAACGATAACATTTTACTATATTATTAGTGTTATTTTGTAAGGTATTAATACTTTGTTAAATATTAAATTTCAGATCACATTAATTGAAGTATAAAAACGTGATTTAAAGTAAAATATGACCAATCGTAGGAAAATTGGGCTATAGCATGTTGTTGATTAAAAGAAACAATGGTGTGCTACTTTATTTAACGCATAAAATTACACATTTAAAATGTCAGTCGAGTTAAGTGTAAGACTGTAATTCTAGCAGGACAAAGAAAGAAAAGATAAATCATAAACAAGAAGATATTTTAAAACCCCACTACTTTGTAATGGTACTCAGCTTTCTGTCACGTGGCAAGGTTTACAAACTGTAGAATAGTCAACGCGCACACAAAAGGTATTGTCAGCTAAATAATGTTGCTTTAATTAATTTGATATTTTGACTACAGTGGTTTTGAAACACACAACATTAGCAGTTTATTTTGTTCGTTTCCCAACCCAAAATGATGTTCTACAGAAAGTAGATAATGAAATTGTTTAATTCAACTTAGAACATATCCATGAACATTTTAACAAACACGCGCTATTGTTTATTTGTTTTTATTGTTACAATCACTATTATAATAAGCATAGTAATAATCTTACTGTTAATAATATGGAAATAATAACGAATACAACTATGAATAGACAACCAAGACTATTATAAGGGGGTATTAGAAAAAAAATCATTTTACGACACGTATAGAGCCTTATTAGTGACAAGGAAGTGAATTACAATAACTGTAAAAATCAAATACATTGGTGTATGCTCACAGTAGTTTTACTTAGAGAAGTATTTTCGAAAATTGTTACAGAAACGATTTATTAAGTTTACTTTGGTCTGTAAACTTGCACTTTAACCCGTTCTTCGCACGGCTAAGCAGCACGAAAACTATATCAAATTAGAACGTTCAACATCAGGCTGTCCACTTTTTGAGTTTTAAAATCCTGCGTTAACTATGGTAGTCACAATCCAATCATGGCAGTTAATAAATTAAGATAAATAAAATATTCGAGACAAAATATTATCTTGTCCACAAGCTGAGTGCACAAACAGACACAATCCATTAACAACGCAATCTTCACCTAAGCAAAATCATTAAATAAGATAAACTGTTAAAACATTGTTACAGAAATATGTTGGAAAAAAGAGCATCACAGTTCATTAAAGAGAATAAATAAATAATATACTCTATCACGGAAACATAGAATAATTAGCAACATGATTTTCCAAAAAACATCACGGTTCACCGAGCTATGTTGCCACAATTTGTTTATTTTAATTGTTATTTTAGGATATAACAGATCCAACGATCTAAGGATAAATTATCACAACGCTAATGGATCCCATTTGATATACTCTTTAGTTTTTGTATTCATTAATTTTTAGATTTTTTCCGTCTGCCTATACAAAATTACTATTTTCCATCATATCGAGAATCTGTTTTTTTATATTAGCTATTTTAACTATCAATATAAATAGCAGTTTTTTTAAATGTAATTTATATTGAGTTCTCACCGTAATTACATATATTTTGGTCAACCTTGAAGTAGCCATCTTCTTGAAATAATAATGATGGCAGAAAGTTGAATTATTATTCCCAGGAGATGGCTACCTCAAAGTAAACCGACACGCCTGAAACTGAAAGCTGATACACATGGTACAGAGTCTAGAAAAGTTCTCAACTGGTTACCTGACTTGAAATCCAGTGTATTTATTTCATTGCAGGTAATTTTAGCATTTTTAAAAAACTTTTAAAGTTAATCAAATCAGTTCCGTACTAAGCTGCTTTTAAATATTATGTGTTATTACGAAAAAATGTTTACTTTATTATACAAAGAAAGTATTGTAATCGTGGGAAAAAATTGCCCTGAGATTATTATGAGTTTTGACTTTTACGTAGCCCCGAAATCAAAATGTGGGTCTTAGATTCCTGTCTGCGTTTGAGGCTACAATCAAAACGATTTTATGGATGTAGTTCAAATTTATGTTTGGATGTTATCATCATAACTCAAGGCAAAATCATGATTTTGATTCTAGATTTAAAATTAAGAGTAGTTTACCAAAAATTGATTTCTTAACATTCAAATTGTTTTGAAAATGGCTCTAGAGATTTTGTTTGAAATTGATATCTGATTAGTGTTTTACATGTTTCTTTTTGGACAGAAAATGATTTAAGGATAATTTACTAATTACAAAATTTTGTAGACTTGAAATTTTCTAAAATGGCTTTAACGATTTTATTTAGATGTTTATATGGGGATGTCATATTAAAATATGATAAATAAGAACACATATAAAATGTGTTCAGTTTCATAAAAAAAATTACCATTTAAGATTAGTTTACACATTTTTTTAAACTTTAAGTTTAATATTTGGCTATGGTATTTTTTAATTTGAAATTTAAAAAATGGCTATGACAATTTTGTTCACATTTATTTCATAAATAGTATTTCATATCTTTATCGCAAATATGTATGTTTTTCTGAGAAAATCTTACTAAGGGTTATCTTAGCCTACTTTTAACTGATGTATCTAAATATTGACACAACTCTCTCTCCCTCTCTTTATATATATAATTTCTCAACTGTCAAAAAAAAAAAGGCTAAAGTTATTGTGAATCAACTATACTCGTACCTAATAGTAATTTAGTTTAATTTGTTGAAGAAATCATGAACCAAAAAGAAGTTAATCAAACTATTTTTTAATAAATTTGAAATTGAAATACAAAGTTATCACTACTAATATGTATATTAATATATGTTTTATTTTATCTTATTAATTTTATTATAATATTAGGATGCTTTTACCGCTAGATTTTGGAGGAGGTAGAATAAAATGCTCTGGTAGAAGATCAACCATTTCGGGACTTTTTTTTAACGCAGAATTAGCTCACGCTTTAAATTTAAGTAGAAGCCAAAGTAAACGTTTCATGATAACAATTCGATTGACTAGGGTTTAGAACACGAGTTGTCCAGAAGGCCATAACTTAATTTTGTAATTACCTTATTCATATTAAACTTTAAAAGGCATCTAATTTCACTTCTAACGTTTGAAATGTTACGATGGCAATGCTCGTGGCACGAACAATAAAAAGATATAAAAATAAAATTTACACAAGGAGGGTTGGATTGTGATGGCAGAGAATAAAAGACCTAACGTTTCTGGCTGTAATCTAGGTTATATATAGAACAGATTGTCATTAAATAGTTCAGTTTTTCATTGTTCATCTGATATTAACGGCTGACGTGATTGTCAGTGCTATTTAATGAAGTGAAATGAGTGTGATAAACCATTGTTTGATATTTTTTAAATGGAGGATTGACCGTTGCAGTGGCAAGATGTGCCCAGTATGTGCAATATAAAAATAAAACTTTAAATGATTATCATAACGGTCACAGTACAAGATGTACCCAGTACAGCTTAGAATATATTTTTTTTTATCTACGGTCACAAAGTTTTTAGTTTGTCATGTTTGTATTAATGAATTATTATTATAAGACATTTTAACAGCCATTCGTTAATTATACTACATACACTTTAACAACTTTTTTTATGTGTAGTTATTGAGTTAAAGTACCACAATAAATGTGTATGCACGTTCATAATAATATTGTGATTTAAAATAAAAAGTTAAAATTTTAAAAATAATAAATTTTAAATAAATAATATCACCGATAATGTCACGCGTTCTAAAAAGATATAAATTCATTTGAACGGCTCTTTGCTATTTTTGAGATCATGTGACCTATGCACTATCACTTTGTATTTTATCCTGTAGAGAAGTGAAAATTAATCAACGTCATTTATTATTTAGCACCGCGTCTTACTACCCGTTCGGGTTATACACTTTAAGTACTAATTTACGCTAATGGATTAGGAATTGGGAAGGTTGAATTAGAGGAAGTGAACCCGCATTTGCGTGTAAGGAGAGAAAAAAACCGTTTAGGAAAAACCACTCCCAGTTCACCCGACCGAGATTCGAACCTCGATCTCCCCGTCCTCAGCAGTCGAGCTCAACACTACTAGCGCGTTAGCCAACTACGCCACCGAGGCGGGTCAAAGTCATTTAAACTATTTTTTAATAAATTGAGTTGTTTCTTTGATTTAAGGTTTTATTTTTTCTTACGCTTATTACTATCAGTCCTAGCCTAAAGGCATTTTAATAGAGCAACTGGGTTAAAGATGAACAAGGTAGAGTTTTGTCGAAATGTGCACACATTTGCATGGAGGAAGAGTGAAACAATTCAGAAAAATTCTATCTTAGTACACCCTTAAGCGATGCGAACCCTTATCTACATATCATCGTCAGCCTAGACTAGATGAGTCTGACATTTAGTGCACCTGTCCACCGAAACGTGTGAATTATGTGTAATTTGTATTTGTATGCGTTGATATTTATAATCTACGGAGACAGGGTACAAATATTATATATAAAGTCAAATTAAATAGGAAGGAATATTTTTGATGGATTAAATGTTATTAAAACAATTGTTAAGTATTTCTTCGTCAACATATGATCTTCAGCTGTCACCTTTAATAGATTATATAAATATATTTATGTAATATTAATAATAAAAGTATACAATGTCAACCGCAAAAAATGATGCATTTTCTAAAAGGCCTTTCTTACCATAATAATACTACTATACGTACATTACAAACATAATCTTCATATATACGTTCTAAAGAGTTAGTCTTGGATTATATTGGATACACGACTACGGGGAGGTCGGGGTTTGAATCTCGGCCGGGTGTAATTGGTGGAAGGGAGTGGGGTTTCAACATGTGATTTATAATGTTGGTTTTACCAACGCTAATGCAGGTGTCTTTCTTATAAAGTTTCCCTATCAAACCCGATTATTGATAATAAGTCGTTAATTACCTTGATTTTGAACGAATTTTAAAAAAATCCAGCACCTGCACCAAAACTAGTGCGATATTATAACCCCGCTGATTGACGCTTCATGTCGGTAATAATGAGGGACTGGGTGCAAGAGCCACACAACTCCATTCTTGAGTTTGTGTCTTGCAGTAGGGGACCAAATTATACATCACCTTGGGCACGAGCCAAACACATTTGTTATACAAATAGCGGGAAGTATATTAGAATTCACTTGTATTAATTTTCATAATGCAGGATATTTTTTGGTTACATTATCTAAGGAGACATAATTAGGAAGGAAAATGTTAAGGAAACAAAAACATATGCTTTAAAGATTATGGAAAAACTCTTTTAAATATTTATTTTGCATTGGCACGAATAACTACAAAGTTATTAAAGGAATTATTTGGGGGTAGGGATTGGGTGAAAAGTTAGGATATGCATCCACTTGAACGTAGAGAGAGGACAGGAAAACTACCNCACTGCTGATAATTTAACTTTGACTTCCCCATCAACTTCAATTCCTTCTATTGCGAGCCTGACACCTTAAGAGCACGTGGCCACCAATTCAGATGGGAATATAACAAAATAAAATAAAAAACCTTCTAGTACGGCCCAAAAGAGAATAAAAGCTCCTTCTAGTATGGCCTTTTGTGATTAAACCCCAGTCTACGAGGTCAGAGTAAGAAGTGAGAACCGTCCCACTAACATTTCACACTTCACTTCGACTGATCCGCCTGGTTCTTGCACCCAAACTCCCTTAATTACATCCCACCCACGCCTTGATTGGACGCCTTCACCGCCTACGCACGTCGCTCCAGTTTAACCAAGACGCCTCTCACGGACAAAACAAACCCGCCCTCGCATAGCCACGAACCCTCCGGCGGGTAAAAGCATCAAATGTGCTGCTGTTACGGTAAGACTTGAAACCAGGGATTAGGAAAAGGTATTTACACTTTATTAATATCGATCACTTCCTATAGATACATATACTTTTTTCCTTGGTACTTTTGTTTCAAAAATGTTGTGCATAAGTCAGCATTGGACTGGCGTATATAAAAACAATCATTTGGCTATAGTACTACTAATAATAATACTTAGCACCACGTATTACTACCCGGTGAGTTATACACTTATGTACTATTTACGCTAATGGGTTAGAAATGGGAAAGGTTGAATATAGAGGAAGTAAACCCGCATTTGCGTGGAGGGAGAGTGGAAAAGCATTTGGTAAAAACCACTCCCAGTTAACCCGAGTGAGATTCAAATCTTGATCTCCCCGTCCTCGGCAGTAAAGCTAAACACGAATCTAGCGTGTTAGGTAACTACGCCACCGAGGCAGGTATTCGGCTATAATTTATGTAATTGTCTTAGTAATGTAATATTTTTAAGCCCATACTCTGATATTCCGACTAAAAGTTCTTATTCCTTTACTCTGAAATGAGTTAGTATGATTATTATTTTTAGTAATTTAATATATGGTGTAGAAAGAATTATATCATAAAATTAAGGGTTTATATATTATTACTAGAATTATAAATAAATAAAAATAAACAAATAAATAGAGGGAAAACAAAATCAAAATTTTTTCATTAAAACGCTAAAAAAATCTTTGTTTTCGGATAAAATTTCTTGATTAATTATTCGATACTAACTGATACCTAATGTTATCAATTCTTTTCTTTAGATCACGTACGGATACTTTTATTTTGATACGGGAACGGTAATGATACATTTTACCGATAATTCAAGTAAGTAAAGTATCGATACTTTTATTTTGATACATCCAACCTTACTGATGATACTCTACGAGACGAGGAGGTGCAGCAGGTGGTATTATAGTGAGGGTAGCGATTGGAAAAAAGAGCTACTCTCTTTTTTGCTACAACCAAAGCTTATTTCTTTCCCATCCTAAACCTGTCTCATGCAGTTACCTAGTAGATAATAAATTAGACTTGAAATACATACTTTTGGAACTGGCTATATAGACTACGAGCTCACTCGTGACTCGGCAAGATTTCACACCTCAACTTAGAACATGGGTAAGAGTATATCGAGGCGTTGGGCTTCACACGATGCCCGACTGACTATCTTTGAAAGACTTTGGTTTGAACCCGGGTGACTCGCATAAGTAGTCGAATGGTCCAATCACACTATAGACTGGATTGCTGGTAACAGGAGAATAGAGGTTTGAATCTCAGTAGGGTGTTCTGAAGATGATTTTTACTAGAGGTTTCACTCTCTCCCTTCTTGTAAATTCGTGTACAGTTCATCTTAGTTACACATTCCTCATTCCTTCCCCAAGTGTAAACATGAGGATAGCTTGGACAGGTAACAAGACGTAGAAGACAAAATAATATTAGTGTCTACCCATGTCAGAACCAAGCAAACCCTACTTGACCGGACAGAGGCACTCGTTGAAATACTAGGTAAAGTATCTATAATTGGAATTATTATCTATTTGCCTTATTTGTAAGTTTAACTAAAAGGCTTTTTTTTAGCACTGCGTATTACTAACCGTTATGGTTATTTGCTTGTGTACTATTATTACACTGATGGTTTAGAGAATAAGAAAGTTATATTTATATGAAGTGTACCCGCATTTGCTTGGAAGAAGAGTGGAAAACCATTATGAAAAAATCATCCCCAGTACACCCGACCGAGATTCGAACCTCAATCTCCCCATCATCGGCAGTCTAGTCTACTCTAAGAGTAGCGCGTTAGACCACGCGGTCACCGAAACGGGTTAAAAGGTTATTAAATGACGNACCATTTTCTAAATGGATCGATATTGCTACTGTCATTACGAAATTTGTTTTCATTCTTCGATTCGATAGAAATACTAGGTTATTTTTTAAAATTTTCTCACTGCATCTAGTTTTCATTACGATCACTATCCTTGTCACTTTTAAAGAGCTCTCACATAAGTAGGTATACCAGCGTCTGGGACCTTACTTTTAGTTAGTTACCTCCGAATCTCTCGTTTATTTTGCTTTGTTTTTGATTTATCACCACGTCTTACTACCCGTTCGGGCTATACGCTCTTAGTATGTTATGTTGTGGTACACAAAACGTATGATTTCTTTGCATGTTGCCCTCACTGGAGTTCACACAGTATAAGGAGTACATATTCTTAAAAATCAACTACTGGAACTTCAATGTGTATATCATCGGGACGACTTCAATTGTAGACAAGATTGTTAATGTGTTCTGCCTTCAAAAATTGATATGTCCATCCTACCTCTGAAAATTGAAGGCTAGATTTCTCGAAAGTTTGAAAAATTAGTCTTTTTCAAGTGGGGGCACCAGTATATCTGGGCACACGAGCTAAGGCATCAACCTCCTTAGATCTAGTTTGCCGATGACGCGGAGGTTAATGTTCAAATCCCAGCTTGGTGTATTGAGGGTGGTTTTTCTCTGAATGATGTTCCCAATGTATCCACGCAAATGCGGGGGCATTTACCATAAAATTATAATTTCCCAATCTATTTTCCCATTGTTATTAAATATGCTAATAGCCACGACGAGTAGTAAGATGTAGTGACCTTTTTGTTTAATGTATGGGACGGAAACAGGTGAATCACGAGATATTGACCCGCCTCGGTAGCGTAGTTAGCATATCGGCCGGGTGAAATAGGGCTGGTTTTTACGAAATGGTTTTCCATGCTCTCCACGCAAATGCGGGTTCACTTCCTCTAAATTCAACCTTCCCAATTCATAATCCATTAGCGTGATTAGTACTTAAGCGTATAACCCAAACGGGTAGTAAGACGCGGTGCTAAATAAAAAACAAAGCAAAATAAACGAGAGATTCGGAGGTAACTAACTAAAAGTAAGGTCCCAGACGCTGGTATATCCACTTATGTGAGAGCTCTGTTAAAGTGACAAGGATAGTGATCGTAATGAAAACTAGATGCAGTGAGAAAATTTAAAAAACAAACCTAGTATTTCTATCTATTCGAAGAATGAAAACAAATTTCGTAATGACAGTAGCAATATCGATCCATTTAGAAAATGGTGTCTCATTGCTAAGTAGACCGTAGTTAACAGGCAAAAATATCAATAAGAAAAAAATAATAATAGCAAGACTCATTTAACCAGCTAAAGTATTTGTATTGTAATTTCTAGTAAATGTTGATCTCCGCAACAACAACATAATATCAATATTTCGATGGATTAGAAATAACCTCTGAAATTTATTAAATATAGATATTATATAACCATCAAAATATAGATTTAAATCAATCATTTGTAGAGTTTATTCTTGATATTCAGAAAAAAGTTAAAACGATTCTAATATCCACATTGATGAGCACGCGGACTAAGCGCTAAAATATTATTTAGCCTGGTTTTGATATTGACGTATAAGTCAGAATTCGAATCCCCAACGGGCTTACTGAAACTTGTTTTTACCCATTTTTTTCCTACAACTCCCTTCACGGAAACTCTGGTACATTTCCTCTGAACAATATCTTACTCTTTCTTACACCATTACTCTAATTAAAATGCGGATATCCCTAAGTGGTAGTAAGACGCGGCAAAAAACAAAAACAGTTATAATAATTTTATAATCACTATTGATATAATTTCTATTAAATTATATTCATGTAAGCTATATAAAAGCCTCCTTATAAATGAAACGAAAATGTATTTCATATATGAACACCATAATGTATGTTACAGTATTATCATGTTTAATTAATAGATTAAACTTTTTTAGAAACAGTTTTAGTAAAACATACTACCCCTGCTTTGTTGCTTTTTGTGTGTGTGTGATATGAAAAGCCACGTCAATTATATAATACGTTTATCCCAAAGTAGTGCCTTTTGTTTTTTGCTAAGTAATTTTAATATATTACGTATTCATAAAAATACTGAGAGTGTTTTTGGTGTGTGTTTATGACACTAATATCAACTTTATCAATTCGTGTCAACGTCTTAAAATATGAGGGATGTCTGCCATGAACACAGGACGAGCCTGGATAGCTCAGCGGAGGAACATAAGCGTGTTAAATCATGGGTCCCGGGTTTAATTACTGTGCCTAGTTGGCTTTATCTACATTTATTTGAATGAATATAATGTGAAATATAATTTAGTTTATATGTTATGTGCCGTAATAGTACAGAACTTTATAAATAAAAGTATAGTAAAAATATACTTGGGTAATTATTTATTGAGTATACTTTAGATGACCCAGAAAGAAAGGAATGTCCACGTTAATTAACTAAGTGCACATCAGGTTGAGTTAATATACACCGTTAAGATAAATTTCAAAAGCTAGTTAAAGCTATACTGAGTAGAATACAAATATATATATATAAATGTTTTGAATATGACCTCGTGTGATTATTAAAACCATACAGGTGTATTTTTGTATGAGATGACACGTCAGAGCTAAGCACATATGTACACGTGTATACACACACACGCACTTGAACAAACAGGCGTGCCACCTTTCAATAGTTTACTCGCTTCGTATTTTTCATAACGGTAAATTATGAGTCTGAGAGGAACTGTCATTTATAATTTTTGGTGGAATAGCGGAAGAAAGGTAGGTGTTAATAGAACAGGGATAAAATGTAATAAATATACTTTCATATATCCATACATAAAGTAATGTGATCTGTAACCATCACTTTTGACCAATAGTATTATTGCCAACCAACCAACCAATCCAACCAACCAACCAACCAAGTAATAATAATAATATAGTTACATCAATTTTGAAAGAAAACCCTAATTTAAATATTTTCAAAACCTAAATTCCCACTACAATAATTCTATAGATATCTTACAGTTAAAAAAGAAACAAAAACTGCTTTTATATATTCATACGTAAGATTAAAGCTCTTTCCTACTAATATCTTACTTAAGATTGAAGGGTTCAGTTGGAAGAATAGTTCACCATGAACTATTAGTCCATGAACTACACATCTCTATTTGAAATGGCACAGCCCTAAATTAATTTAATGGTAGTACTTGTTAAGTGGCTACCAATGACTTAAACTACCTTATTTAAAATTACGTGACCAAGTAGAGTTTTGACGGTAGATCACGTTGTGGGGGTTGCCATTCAAGTCACACATTAATAAAATGCCTTTTCTTTCCGATTTTGGAACCTGCGCGCTCCCTCCCTTCACTATAACGATTCAGCAATCAATCACTCTGCCATGCTTCTTGTTTACCTCCTGTCATTTACCCTATTCTGTTTCTACATACATACAAATTGTTTATGATATTGTTCCACCGTTTGGATCTGCAAAGCATTGATCTAAATGTAAAAACACACTTTCCTTGTTTTCTTCTAATTTTAAATACACATAGGAGTCCACGAATATACCTTTTTTTTTTACTTCCATGTTTCCAAGAGGACTTCCACCCCCTATCTTAATTATCTTAATTTAATACAAATTTTATCCTGTCCACAAAGGTGAACAAGCGTAGCAAAGGCGTCAGTCTTAAAATTAAACGCTTTTTAAATACACATAGGAGTCCACGAATATACTTTTTTTTTACTTCCATGTTTCCAAGAGGACTTCCACCCCCTATCTTAATTATCTTAATTCAATACAAATTTTGTCCTGTCCACAAAGGTGAACAAGCGGAACAAAGGCGTCAGTCTTAAAAATAAACGCTATGTTTCTACTGGAGAAGCATTCGATTTCTTTTGAGCAATAAAATTTCGTATACAAACTTTAAAAATACTGCCCTTTACTCGCTGTTCCTTATATCACCACCTTAAGAATATGCACAGCATTCGTCGACAAAGAAGATTCCCCAACTACGATATGTAAACAAAAACCACCCTCAATGAATCCGGACAAGGATGAAATCCGGCAGCCTGGTACGTGGATAAGATCGCAAGAACGCTTTGACTCTAAAGAGACCGTATGCAAGAATGATAATGCGTAAAAATGAAGGATGATTGAAAAATGAAGTGGCACTGATTTACAGTCTAACAGGGCACGTTTGTGCAGACGACCTTAAGTTCCATACAACTACTGTATCTTAGAAAGATCTTATTTCTTGCGAATATTGCTGATGTCGAAGTTTATATGAGTCCCAAACATGACACAAGTGAGATTTCTATTTATCCGGAGTTCACTTTAATTTCGGATACACCCTCTTCGGTGGCCGCGTGGTCTAACGCGCTACTCTCGTAGTAGACTAGACTGCCGTTGACGGGGAAATTGAGGCTCGAATCTCGGTCGGGTGTACTGAGGGTGGTGTTTCCAAAATGGTTTTCCAATATCGCTCCATGATAATGTGGGTACACTTCCTATAAAATAAATATAGCCTTCCTAATCCTTAAAACCATTAGAGCAATTAGAATAAAAGCATGTAATCCAAACGGTTACTAGGACGCGGTGCTAAAAAATTCGAATACAAGTGCTAATAAATATCCTTTTGGAATGTTTTGATACCTTGTAAAACCAACATTGTGTGTATCATATAAAGGTCTCAGCCATACCGGTGGTAATGGGGTCCAGGACGTAGGCCTTGCGATAAACTGGATCGTGGGTGACTTGGAGGTCGATATTCTAATCTCATCCGGGTTCACTGAGAGGATGGACTTACCACATGCGTTTTATCAATCTTTTGTTTGTTTTACCATCCCCTCTTTTCACCGTTAATATGGTAGAACTTCCTCTACATTACACTCTTCTTTAATTCTTATACTAAGATGTTGCTAGCAATGATGTTAAAGATAATTATTTAAAAATAAATAAAACCACTCGGTCTCTCGAGTGAGTGACAAGCCCCCTCGTTCACAGCTACAGTCTAATTTAAATATAAAGGCACTTTTTCGACAGCTGTAAAAGTTTGAGTAACTTTTATAGCTGTATGTTCATTCCTCAAGTCAATTGATGTGCAGCTGTCGATCTTCATGAATAATATCAATAGCTGTTAAATAATAATAATAATAATAATACCCACTTCGGTGGCAACATGGTATAAGGCGCTACTCTCGCAGTGGACTAGACCGTCGATGACGGGGAGATCGAGGTTCAAATCTCGTTTGGGTTTACTGAGGGTGGTTTTTACCTAATTGTTTTCAACTCTCCCTCTATGCAAATGCGAGTGTACTGCCTCTAAATAAAACCTTCCTCATCCCTAAAACCATTAGCATAATTTGTATACTAGCGTATAGCCTGAACGGGTAGTAAGACGCGGTGCAAAAAAAACTAATAATAAAGTAAAATGGCACCAATTTTTTTTATCACCACGTATTACAACCTGTCGGATTATACAAATTTATTATAGTTACTATAATGAGGTAGGCTGAGGAAAGAAGCATTTTAGAGTTAATATACCAGCATGTGCTTGGAAGGAGAGTTAGAAAGCAATTAAGAAAATCCACCCTCAATGAACCGACTGGGATTCTAACCCCGATCACCCCTCATCAGTAAACCAGTCTAACACGAGAGAGACACCTTAGACCATTCGGCCACTGAAGCAGGTGGTATGAATGTTGAGCGCAAATAAAATAGGTTTGTATTTTCTAAACGTTTCTTCTTAGCAGAATTTAAGATGTTGCTAGCAATGATGTTAAAGATAATTATTTAAAAATAAATAAAACCACTCGGTCTCTCGAGTGAGTGACAAGCCCCCTCGTTCACAGCTACAGTCTAATTTAAATATAAAGGCACTTTTTCGACAGCTGTAAAAGTTTGAGTAACTTTTATAGCTGTATGTTCATTCCTCAAGTCAATTGATGTGCAGCTGTCGATCTTCATGAATAATATCAATAGCTGTTAAATAATAATAATAATAATAATACCCACTTCGGTGGCAACATGGTATAAGGCGCTACTCTCGCAGTGGACTAGACCGTCGATGACGGGGAGATCGAGGTTCAAATCTCGTTTGGGTTTACTGAGGGTGGTTTTTACCTAATTGTTTTCAACTCTCCCTCTATGCAAATGCGAGTGTACTGCCTCTAAATAAAACCTTCCTCATCCCTAAAACCATTAGCATAATTTGTATACTAGCGTATAGCCTGAACGGGTAGTAAGACGCGGTGCAAAAAAAACTAATAATAAAGTAAAATGGCACCAATTTTTTTTATCACCACGTATTACAACCTGTCGGATTATACAAATTTATTATAGTTACTATAATGAGGTAGGCTGAGGAAAGAAGCATTTTAGAGTTAATATACCAGCATGTGCTTGGAAGGAGAGTTAGAAAGCAATTAAGAAAATCCACCCTCAATGAACCGACTGGGATTCTAACCCCGATCACCCCTCATCAGTAAACCAGTCTAACACGAGAGAGACACCTTAGACCATTCGGCCACTGAAGCAGGTGGTATGAATGTTGAGCGCAAATAAAATAGGTTTGTATTTTCTAAACGTTTCTTCTTAGCAGAATCCTACTATACGTTATACCAGTTATAACATAACCTATTAAAAAACAAAACTGTAACAGTACAGGAAAAGTTAACCTCTGAAATTCTGACAAACGGAGGGGGAGTGGAGCTTGATTGTCTACTTTGTATACGTATTTAACTAGTTATGCTCTTTAAGGTTAACGACTTTTTACGAGGTAGACAAAAACTAAACTTGAATAAGATACATTTCTGGTTTAGTGAGGTTCATTACACGATAACAATGAATTCATTATCAAAACGTTAGTGTTTTGTTTTTTTCAACTTATACCTTTCTTAGTTTAATTGTTTTAAGGGTCATTACTCAGTGTCGACTGGTCTGACGATTTGGTCGTCTGGAGGCCAAACTGGGCGACTCGCCGGTATCACAGCCTCACAGGGGCCCTTCAACCAAAATGGATCGTCATAGAAATTAAGTCTCGAAAAAAAAGGAAAAAAAAGGGGAAGATAAGGTGTGAATCCTTTATCGCAAGCACGGCGTAGTAAAGAATGTTTACTATGTTTTTCAAAGACGCAAGAAAATATTAAAGACAAATTTGTTAGCTTTGTTAGAATGTCTGTGAAATATTTTGATGACTTCCTGAACGCATTTAAGATCAGCAATAAATGGCTTTTCAAGATTCGATTTTTAAAATAAATCCCTATGTTTCGAAACTCATTTCATCACTCATCACACATGAGATATGAGTGACACATCTGGTAGCCACAAAAATCTATTACAGAGTGAACGAGCCAATTTGAATCAAGGTACCTCATTGGTCTTCGCGACCAATTGGTCTCCCGCTTCCCCTTGAACGTTGTTTTTTTGTGTCTGCCAAAGACTGGTCGCCAACGACAATGCGTAATGGCCTTAAGTCAAAGTTTAAAGACAAATAAGTTTTTTTGTAGCGGTATTTAAGGTACACTTTCTGAACCAAGTGATAAAACAGCACAGGACTTACAAGCTAACTTAATTTTAGAACAGACACAACATCCAATCCTTCTGATGGTGCACTAAGGATTATTTTTTTCAAAGTTGTTTTCCAATTTTCCTTCACGTAAATGTCTCAAAGCTGACTTATGACAGTCAACATTTAGGTATATACCTAAATTTTGACCGTCAGAAGTGACAGCTGCTAAACACATGTGTTTGCAGATCATATGGTTCGGCGTAGGGATAAATAATTTGGTCTGGTAGCGTTTCGAAGCCGTCAGTCAGCACCAAAGAAGTCGTGGGGCTACTGTAGTTATGCTCTTAAAGGTTAACGACTTTTTACGAGGTAGACAAAAACTAAACTTGAATAAGATACATTTCTGGTTTTGTGAGGTTCATTACACGATAACAATGAATTCATTATCAAAACGTTAGTGTTTTGTTTTTTTCAACATATACCTTTCTTATTTTAATTGTTTTAAGGGTCATTACTCAGTGTCGACTGGTCTCTGGCGATTTGGTCGTCTGGAGGCCAAACTGGGCGACTCGCCGTTATCACCGACTCACAGAGGCCCGTCAACCAAAATGAACGTAGAGGAGATCGTCATAGAAAATAAGTCTCGAAAAAAAAGGGAAAAAAGGGGGAAGATAAGGTGTGAATCCTTTATCGCAAGCACGGCGTAGTAAAGAATGTTTACTTTGTTTTTCAAAGACGCAAGAAAATATTAAAGACAAATTTGTTAGCTTTGTTAGAATGTTTGTGAAATCTTTTGATGACTTCCTGAATGCATTTAAGATCAGCAATAAATGGCTTTTCAAGATTCGATTTTTAAAATAAATCCATACGTTTCGAAACTCATTTCATCACTCATCACACATGATATATGAGTGACACATCTAGTAGCCACAAAAATGTATTACAGAGTGAATGAGCAAATTTGAATCAAGTTACCTCATTGGTCTTCGCGACCAATTGGTCTCCCGCTTCCCCTTGAACGTTTTTTTTTTGTGTGTGTCTGCCGAAGACTGGTCGCCAACGACAATGCGTAATGGCCTTAAGTCAAAGTTTAAAGACAAATAAGTTTTTTTGTAGCGGTATTTGAGGTACACTTTCTGAACAAAGTGATAAAACAGCACAGGACTTACAAGCTAACTTAATTTTAGAACAGACACAACATCCAATCCTTTTGATGGTGCACTAAGGATGATTTTTTTCAAAATTGTTTTCCAATTTTCCTTCACGTAAATGCGGATCTACTTCCACTTAATTCAACCTTCCTCATCTCTAAGTTATTAGCGTAATTAGTACATATGCGTATAACCTGAACAGGTAGTCAAACGCGGTGCATAAAACAAATTTAAACTACGAAGATGGAGTAGGGTTGAGAAAGTAAGTATTCATAGGAAATGTACTCGTAATTGCGTAAAGGGAAATTGGTGTACTGTTAAGGAAAAATCATCTTCAGTAAATACATGCCGTATTCAAACCATCATCACCATTAAATAAAACTAGACGAGCCTGACATTTAGTCCATGTGTCCCTCGCTGCAGGAATAAATAAGGTGGTTACAAAAATATCCGCTTTTTAGAAGCTAGTGGTCCTTATATCACCGCTCTTTACATTTATTTCTTTATCTCATACTACACTAACGCCACATCTTGTAGTGCATGTCTCATATGTGGGATAATTCCAGATTGCACCAAATGTCCTAAGCACCCATCCCGTGACACACGCTCGCCACCCCTCTAAGGCCTTCTATGGATTCAAGCCCGAGCTGAATTAGTTTTATTGAATCATATCAGCAAGAATGCACATAATAAGAATAGAGCAAACTCAAAGGAACTACGCTATAGCGTGGTGTTAGGGATTTGCAATAATCTATGTCTAGTGAGATGGAAGTGCTTGTCTTTTCTATGCGTTGGTGAGTGCAAGAATGAGCTATATCGTGATATTCTTACGAATGGACATTTGGAGAACCTTCTAGAAATAGAAAAAAGAAACATTTTTGCGGTCAACATCAATAACATTTTATTGTATTATTAGTGTTATTTTATAGGTATTGATAATATCCATTAAAATTTACAGATTCAGATCACATGACTTTACGTATGAATACAGAAAGATCTATCAAGTTTTTCTGTCAGATATATTCATTCATAAGAAACTTATTGGGGTGTAAGGACACTATCCTTGTCGGTAAAACTTTGTTGTTAGAAAGTACATAAAAATCTTTAGTAACATTTATTTTGGTACAAACGGGTTTAGGCTGAGTCACAGAAAGGTATGCGTATTTTCATACCGCACCTGTAAGGGCAACCAAACGCACCTGACAACACCTGACCGGCACCACCGACAAAATGTCTTTGAACTCTGGAGGAGATGATACGCCGCCAATTGTTCGTGACGTCATTATAGCGGCACTTTGAATCAATTGGCCGGGGAATTAATTGGCAGAACAAGCGTTGAGGATAGGGACACAACCGGCAATTAGGTTCACGGATAGCGTTCTTTACTCTGACCCAAGAGGTCGAATATAAATATATTCTTTGTATTTAATAATTACACTTGGGGAAATAAAGGAAATGAACCCGAGACTTTTGTACGCCAAATCTCTTACCACTTAGCTATCCAGGATTCGTCCCGTTCCTAGGGTAGTTCTTCACTCATATTTTAAGGCAAAATCCATTCGAGACGTGTGAAAATCGTCATATACAAATGCGTGATAAATTAAGATCACGATCCATACAATGAATAATTTTTACGAATGCTAATATCATGATGGATTAAATAGCCAAGCTATTATATGTATTAATTGTGATTATAGCCGCAACAAAATATCATAATCTTTAATCATTTGGTGCGCAAATTTAACAATATTTAGGAATCGATCGTCATTGAGTAAAAATATGAAGCACTTGTTAAATGTACAAAAATAGTGCTCAATTTCCTAATCCCAAACTGTTTGTTCCTTCAATATTTATTATAAGATGAATCAGACCAGTTTATTTTAATTTATCCAAAGGTCCGTGCCTGAAGATTCATGGATCGAGCCTTATTCGGTCCGCGGGCCTCAAGTTTGACAGAGAGAGACAGAGAGTAAGACAAATATAAAAAGAGACAGAAAAATATATATGTTTAATACCAAGGTTATCATAGACATACGCAAGAAAAGGTAAGTATTTTCGCAATTTTTATAGTAAATATTTTTTTGGCCAAAATAAATAGAATATTGCTCTAGAAGAAACATAAGTGTTCTTTTCTTCACATTTTGTTTAATAGCTATCACGATCATAGTGGCATTAGAAGCCAAACTTTTTAAATTAAGAGAAAATGTTATTGAATTCCAGGACACTATTGAGAGATAGGATTTTAAAGAACGGTTTATGTTACCATGTGAATAAAATTAAATTATATGTTTCTACTGGAAAAGTATTTGCTTTCTTTTTACCAAAAAATTGTTTTTATATTAAGACTGCAAAAAAAACCCATTTTCTCTCGTCCCCCTTCACTCCCCACCTTAAGCTAACAGGTGGCTATATTAAAAAAAATACACTTGCATCAACGTGGAGAGGGAAAAATACAAGAGTCACATCTGGGAAACAATCCCCGCAAATAATAAAAATCTCAACTTCCCATTCACCAAAAAATCCCGTTTATTGCAAACATGACGCTTTGTAGCAGAGTATATAATACCTAGGTTTATATAGTTCTGTTGGTTGTATGGGAACTATTTTTTTTCCGCACGCACATTTATGAAAGAGACTTGAATGCGCGTTCCTAGGTCAGTGTAACATTGCGATGGCAAGTGTGACCGTGAGAATATCCTGAAACAATTTTCCGCTGGAGGAGGAGGAGGGCTATAAATGGGTCGGGCTACAATTATCATGATGAGTTGGAAACGGAAGTACATGCACACTCCAATATTAATAGGAAGAGCCTCATCTGATAGATAAAAAGATAATATAGCTACTGTAATACATTCATACGTCAAGTTCTGTGATAAGCAGCTGTCACTTTTGTTAGATATTATCAATACTCATAAAATAACAATGATGATGGCAAAAATATATGGTGATATTTTATAAAAGGTTGATCCTATGAGCGTTGGACTGTACGAAGATGTTCCTCGGCGATGTTTCACCCGTGGGCTCATGGGTAATGTTGAATAATGAAACAACATGCGCATCCGGGAATATGAATGGCTCGACTTCATACATTTGTGAATTATGTTTTTTTATAACATTAGAACATTATTAAATATATGATGAGGTATTTTTAGCGAGTCTAATTTTATATTAATCTTAACTTGCTGTTTACTGTGTGAATACAAAATATAAAACAGGCAGTAGTGTTTATTAGCCAGAGCATTAGATCGTATCTAGGTGAATGCAACAAATCAGATTAAAGAATAATCATGAAATGGAGAACAACGCCCATCCGTATGGACGGTCGGTTAGAAAGAAATACTACTAAAGTCTGTAAAAAAAATCTCATTTGATAACATGTTATTCTGAAAGAAATATCTAAATTTATAGAATGGTTTGAACTAATTCAGCATTTGACGATGAAGGTGGGTACTCTGGTTGAGGATAGCGTAGAGGAGGGAGTTATATTTAATTTAGTTTGTATCTAAAAAAAACACTTTAAATATCTCCAAGTAAATTAAAAATAAATATGAACGTTTTTATTTGAAAAATTCCAAAACTACCACCACGTTTGATACCAATTATACTACAGTTAATTTCGTCTTAATACCAGTTTGGAATCGCAGGAATATTAAGACTATTGAGGTAAGACCGAGGAAGGTATGATTTAAAATACATATTCCCGCATTTACGTGTAAAAAACATGGGAAGCCGTTTAAGATAAAATACCTCGGTATAGTCAGCTTGAATTCGAACCCCAACCTTTCCATCACTGACAAACTAGACAAGCCAAGACCACCGATGCGTGTTCAAATAATAACAAAATACCTTAGCGCTTGTTACATCATGAGTGAACCAAACAAAAAAAAACTGGTCCAGTGGTGATTTATGAGGCCAACCTTCAGAGAATCTGGCTGGACCTTCCTCAATACTGTCGTCACAACCGATCCACATAAGGTCAAGCCGAGACTATTGGCGGCACAGCGCTTTAGAGTAACAGCCGCGAGAAAAGGTTCTTCTAAAGCAGTTAAATCGTGGAGGAAAGGAGGATTTTACAAGTGCTTTGACATGGGAATGATATTCAAGTTTCTGACGTTTGGTTTTTATTGTCTTTCGAAGGCGGCTAATGTACCGATCAATACTTGAACTTTCTTGTAAACTTGTAAAAAAACACACACAGTATACGCCAAAATTGTTCAATTTATTTGAGATCCGTTTGCGATATTTGAAATGAGTCTGTATTAACAAGTTACTAATGTTTTTTAAATAGAATTTTCATCAACCATTTTAAATTAACACTAGCATTTATACAAAGATAAATAAGATTTTAAACTTATGTACTAATCAGTGCTGGTCAGTTTTTAATTACATTCAATCTTATGTTAAATTAAAATTTACTTATTCAACTTTCAACATTAATATATTGTTTATAAAATTATTCTTGTTTAACATTCAACGTGTTTAGATCTTAAAAGATTTCAATCCTAGTCAACCCTTTACGTATACTTCAAACTTTTTTGAAACTTTTTATAATTTAAAAATGTACTTAACACTGTTTTATACATTTTGATTACATTAAAAATCATTAGCTTATCAGTTTAAAGATATATTTATCTTTGTATTGTAACTTCCCTTACTTAAAAATAATTATTTTATAACTTTTCTAAAATATCTCCCATTTATATTTATATAAATATTATATAATATTTCCTTTTCATATACAGACCTATGCATATTTGTCTCACAAAATATTACCATGTAAATTATAAATGAATGTGAATGAATGTGAGGGAAAATTCAACATATTAATCTTTTTAATGTATATACCTTAGCCTTTTTAAAATTTAATTACCCCTTTTGGTGGGTCAATGGTCTAAATGTATAGTTATTCTGTTTAGGTGACCTGGAGATCTAGAGGTAAGGTGTCAAATTTATGTGCTGGGGGTCTATCTTGTGAATGTGGGGAATGCCAGGCCTCCACCGTAGTTCAGATTCCACGTTAAACTGTAGGTCCTTCATTTCATCTCACAATCACCCTATCATGACACATTAGCGTAAGGGCGTAAAATCCGAACGGGTAGTAAGACGCGGTGGTAGTAATAATAATAATAATAATAATAATAATAATAATAATAATATAGTTATTCACATCGGTGGTCGCATGGCTTAACGAATTACTCGCATGTTAGACTAGAATGCCACTTACGGGTAAAACGTATTTTGAATCCTGATCGTATGTAGGCCTATTAAGTTTTTTTCATAATTTTTTCCCACACTCCATCAACGCAAAAGTGAATGAATACATTTATTCGAAAATCTACCTTCTTAATTTAATTTTTTTATATCTAACACAAACGGGTAGTAGGAGGTGGTTTAAAAAAACAACAACTAAGAAACATGTTAACTTAATATTTTTGAAATTATAATTCAGAATATATTAACTGAAAATCTATATAAAATTGAAAAGAATTAAGTAACTTTTTGTACAATAAATATTTAAAAACAGTGGCACATTGAAGTTTGTTTTAACAAAAATTATAACCAAATCAATTAATAAAGTTAATTATTATTTTTACTACTGTGCCATTTTTCTAAACTAATAAATCCGTTGTACACTTTTACAGAAATCGTTAGAAAAGAACAACTCTGTTCAGCAAAGGTATAACCATTAATTCAAAGTACCCCAAATTATAAATCTATATATTTTATTATATCTTGGAAACTGTTAGTTTGATAAAAAATATATTTCCTATAAAACATTTTGTTTTTAATAATACTACAACTTTACAATAGTAAAATTATTTCGTATCTCAAATAGTTGACGAGATCTGATCCAAATTGGAAGTTTTCGTTAATGTAACGCACTTTCAATGTCGTTTTCATGGGGAAATGGGAATTTCCATTTTAATTATAATGCTAAGCAATGCCTAAATGTGAAATTTAATCAAAATCACTGGAGAGAAATTCAAGAAAATCGATTTGATCTATTCAGTGAACTACTCTCAGAAAAAAAATTAATAAATTGAAAATCCGGCTCCCTCCGGTTCTGTCCCGTGGTCACAGACAAAGTGTGCCCATGCCTGTGATCTATACTCAGAGTATCCATGGGGATTGGGGAAGTACATTTTGGAGGCCCCTTTGAAACCAAATAATTAAACTAAATTTCTATGCTTTATCATCGAAATAACATTAAAATTATATACACGAAAAAAAGATCAAAGTTTATTTTTATTTATTATATATATATTATATTTGAAATATCTAGTTTGGAAAATTAGTAACTTTTTTAAATAAAAAATCAGCGAAACGTTATCAATTTTTTTTGCAAAAATTTTGAATTTTCTAAAATATTGTATAATTAAAATTACTGTTTGTGCCCTTCGACTGCGTAAAGAGGCTCGTAAGCCTTCAGGAAGAGAATTGCAAGTCAAGTTTAGGGTCAATAGCCCCCCATCGCCCCTCCTCTTGAGCTAGTCTTGGCTCGGCTTGTTCGGGGTCACCGTCCACTGGCCAAACAGGTGGAATACATAGTCGGGCACAGCTTTTGAGTGAAGTATTGCTTAGAATTTTATAGTTACTAGGTGTATTTAACATTCCCTTTATGAACCTACTGATTACATCAGTACAAGACTGACAGACTGATATATAGCTAGAACATACACAATTGTGTCTACGTGGTCTACGGTTCACATTCTACAAGGTAACCGTTGAAGAGATAGTCGGTATTGAATACCATCCAGATGCACTATGGGCGTTTACCCGCATGTGATTTATCCCTGTGGTTTCTATCTCGGCAATAATGTGAATGAACTACTTTTAAATTATCCCAGCCCATCCGTATCAATTAGATTAAGCCATTAACATTATAGATTTGTATCAAACAAACTAATTACAAACTATGTTAGAGAAAATAAATACCCAGTCCCTGGTCGTCAAGTCATCTCTAATAAAATGTATTTTAAATACATCTCTGTTAATATTAATTCATGTGTATCGCAAATTGATATGTGATAGTTATCCACAGGCTCGGTTCTGATAGCCGAGTCAAATTCAATAAGTGAAAAATGACAACCTGGACACGGGAATCAAGCCCAGGGTTCAATTTCCGTGTCCAGTTAGTCAATTTTCACTTAACTGAACCTCTCTGTTTATAAGATTCGATTTCGACAAAGATACACTTTTCAACCCATATCGGTAATTAAACTGGTAGAAGCGCTACCAAGTGATCTCGGGTGTTGTTTAATACACGGCGCAAATACAAATATTTCAGTCAGATATACAATTTCAGAGCTGGAAATCAGTGATACAAATGCTTTGCAATTGACAGGCCTGTATTTTTTTTTTAACAAATGGGTTGATAACTTAATTTTACGAGTTAGGAATACAAATGATAGCTAAGAGGACATGCGCCACATTTACTTCGAGAGATGATATAAAAATCACATTGAAAATCATAATAATTACGACCATCCTTAGTGCATCAATTCAAGATTAGAACCCTGACCTCCCGTCTCAAACTCAGGTTGGCAAACTACAACACTATCCATCCCCTTTGGAGTCAGGAAAGGGAAAAATCCGAATGGGATAGAAACAAAATTATATGTTGTCCTTTTATCTTATTTAAGTGACAGGTTTATGAAATGTTATGATACAACGTTTGTTTGGAATATCTACGTTAATCTCAGTACAAAAGTGTATATTTAGAAAAATCAGCTAATGATAAGAACACATATGTGTTAAGTTATATTTAAACTGTTGGGCTGTATTTAGGCCGGTTCTTATGAAATAAGATTTAGCACTGTAAATACCATAATCATATAAATAAAATATGCTAATTTATATTTGTTTTAACGATGTGGCTTCAAAACAAAGAAACCTAGAAAGCTGAAACTTGGTATGCATGAGATAGATGAGGTTGTGCACCTCAAGCGTGTTTAAAGATAATCATTTACATCCATTGAAAGCCCGAGGCTAACAAGTTATCTATAAGAATGTTCAGTATCAGTAAGTACTGTAGGCTATAATATACGAGTATTATTCGTTTGTATTACCTTGAAATTTATTGCCGAGGAGAAATTTAAGCCTCAAATTAATTCAAAGAGACAGTTCAGAATTAATCTCAACCTTAAATCTAAAGAGAGATTTAAAGAAAAACCTCAACCTCAAATTAGAAGATAAATTTCATTATAAATCACATCCTAAGATCCAGATATTAGGAACGATTTGAATCTTGAATTAAAACATACATTTAAAAATAAATCTCAACATTAAATCCAGAGCTGCTCTGAAGAAAACATTCGGACTAAAATACAAAAAGGCATTTCACCCCGGCAACGTCAAGTAGCCTAAGTCTGATTGGAAGTAATTCAAGTTAAAGCTAGCTCAAATTGGATCTGATCGTCAATCGATTGAAACCAAGAGGTAAATAATCAACAAATAGTTATTTAATGGCCGTCATTCCGATACAGCACGTAAACATATTTAATTTACAATAATTCAAAGGTTGGACTCACAAAAAAATGTAAATAAATGAAAATATAGTGGGTTTCTTATAATATATCATAGGCCATACTTTTTCTCCTATTTGGTTTAGTTATTTGAAGTCTAGATTTTAATCAGAATTCTAAATTAATCAAACTCAGTTTGGTAAAACACGAGGACCACCACATGTTTTCTTCTGGTTCACCAATATGGAAAGGTTTTTACGGTAAATAAATAATGGAGTAAGCCTTAACTCTAATCTGCATTATCAAGAAACATATGGCTCAAACAAAGCCTCAATAATTTCATTAACTATATTGGTATATTGATAATAATACTATTAAATTGCACTTGTATACTGGTTATAAGTTAGATGTTTATCGTCATTTTCATGATTTTTTTAAAATTTCACTTTCAGCCTTCTTTGCTCACTGCAATACGTGGAATAGTCCGTGAATCATCAAAGGTTTGACCACAATGAGATAGCTAATAAACCTAAAATTACAGGATGAGAAGGATGAATGTCAAGTAAACTTTATCATTATTCGCGTGAAGGGCCACTATTGCTTAGACACTGCTAAGCCTTTTCAGGAAGACATTAGTTTAATATGGGTTGGGTCGATAATCTAATCCTCGTGTATTGCATATCATCCCTAAAGCAGATGACAGTGAATCGACTTCAGTCTGTCGGTTCAGAGTCAACCAAACTATCCGTACGGCCATCCTTGGACGATAAAGGTAGCGCTCATATCATGAGTCTTAACTCGGTGTCTTTTGTTTGATCTATTTATCTTAATACTATAAAGAAGTTATCAAAAGTATATAACAATATTTAAATGAAGTCGTGTTATCAGAGTGATGATAATACGGATTGTCAGTAGAGCATTAAGATAAAATGGAGTTATAGCAGAACATAAAAACTCTTGATTGAATGTTTGGTCGTGTGAACAATATTACGTTAAGCCTATGATTTAAGATTATTCTAACATCTTGTCATTACTAATATATTAACGTGCACCGGGATTTGAACCATTGGCGTTGAGCCAACTATACCAGCTTCACGGTAGTTGGTAAGACACATACCCACACCAGTGGGCAAGAAGACAAAGACGTCAGTCTTGGATGGTCTGTATCTTCTGTGGCGAGATGTCAAAGTTCGAACACCGACCGAGTGTATGAAAGTGTGTTTTTCCTAAATTTATTACAACTCTTCGTCCTTGCAGATGCAGCGTGAATGTAATATGAAACTATATATTACTAATCCCTATCTCATCACTAATCAGTGTAAATATACGGACGTGTAATAAGATGTGACGCACAAAAAGAAAACCAACGTCTTAATTTTTTTTAAAAGATTTTCTGAGTGTGCGGCTAGTCCAGTATTTAAATTAACCTGATCTTGGCTTGAGAAAATATCCAAGTATAAATTGTATTGAAGCATTTTTAAACGAATACAAGCCACGCGCTTATTTAATGCTATAATTTGCAAAGGTTGTGCAGCCACACGTCAGAGCGTTACAGCATCGACATTAGGAGAAAGAATCAGAGGTTTACAATTTTTATTCAGTGTCACGATGAAAAACACACACAAAGTTATTCTTGAACGCACCCCGATGTGGTATGTAGTAGGAGAGAATGTAGATTAAGACAACTCACAAATCTTGTTTGAATAGCCTTTAATTGTGTGTTCATAGGTGCGTGTACAGTCCGATTTTCATAGATTGTTTTTTTGAAAATACACATTTTTTGTGGACAAATTTGATATAATTTTACCACATTAAAAGTGTTGCTCATAAATATTGATAACGTCCACCAAAAGTGAAAGCTGCACATCAAATGGTTTGGCATATGAATATGCGATAGTATATATATTTTAATACCTAACATTTCTAACTACCAACTAATAAGACCTTTTCCTTCCTAATCAAATTTGACTGAATATTAGGAATGGGATCCTTGAATCCTTAAGGAGATTCGTTATTCGAGCAAATATAGGGTTCGAGATCGAAAAAAAGAAATAAAATTTTTAAATGGTATTTGTTTTATTGCTCTAATTTTGCTCGTTGGTGATTCGGATCCAACATAATTCTAGAAAAATAACAACTCATCCATGCCCAAACTTATAATTAACACTTGACATAATATGTTAATGTTATAATTATCACATTATAACAAAAGCGATTAACATTAAGATGCTATTTATATGTATTTTTACTTCACCCTATGTTAATATTTTTTCCAAGATTAGAATTTAAATTCAAGCTCTGGGATTCAGAGGTAAAATATATATCAAGATTTGTAAAACTGAGGATCCGACCCATCTGTGATATTATTTTACTAACGTTTTACTACCTATTTGGCTATTGGTATATCTACCCTAATGAGGTAGAAATTAGAACGGTAGAATTTAAAGGAAATGTACCCATGTTTGCGTGGAGGGTGGGAGTGGGAAACCTTCTAGGAAAAGAACCACATCATTACACCCAGCCGACCTCCTTGCCGTTAATAATACAGACTAGACAAGACATTATTCGTGCTATTCATTTGATACAAAATAATATTTTTATTTTATTATTTAAAGGGAATTTTTTTTCTTCTTCTGTAAGCCACCTCCCACTCCGCCCCCCATCCCCCATACATCCAATAATTAAGAGCTAGCAACACTTATGCATCTAAGCTAAGGCATTTATAGACAAATTCAATGCGTAACATAGGTCGTGCAGCTATAGTTAACTAAAACTAACTTTGAATGTTTTGTGAAGGATCAAACTATAATAGAAACAGTTCTGCATTCATTCTCCTCAGCAAAAAAAATAATCTAGGCTGTGAGTCAGTTTAAGTCACTTGTAAATCAGAATAATATATTTTCAAAGCGGATTAATATGGGACTGTGTTTACATTTTATTATTTACATTACATACATTTTTAACTGCAAGAAAAATCCTAAGTTACCGTAAATGAAGATCAATAGCCTTAAGTACTACTAGATGAAAATTCTAAAAAAAACTTTTAAAAACTAAAGAAACTATTTAAACAATTAATTTTACTGTAGACATCAATTTTTTTGGGACTTAGACTCTCTATTTATGTGCGGAATGAAAAACTAGCTAATTTATATTTAAATATTCAATGAGTTAATGAAACGTTTGTCCTTAGTCTTAGACGTACGGTGTTTAGTCACAAATGGTGGCGGTGATATGTTTTCTGCTTGTGTTCCTTAATGGATTTTGCTAAATCCCTAGTAAATCCCTAAAAAATATTTTTTGAATAGCTTAGTCTTATTTAATTAGTCAACCACTAGTACTAAATACAAACCAAACAAATTGCGCGTATTAAGATAGACCCAAATGCTGTTATTTTAAATAATTAATATTTTTTATTATCTCCGTTAAGTATATCTATAAGTTGTGTGTGGATGTCTCTTATATAATTTATAGAAATAGCCCCAATATAATTTTTTTTTTACTAGCCACTATAAGCATATACCACATAAATGTTGTGACGATATATAACAAAGAAGATACGTTCTTGTCTACTCTACCTAAGAGTTGTGGCTAAGTTTAAAAAGAAGAATACGAAATCTTATATACTTCCATCTTAGAGCTGTGACTGAATATAAGAAAGAAGAAAAGACTAATTTTCTCTACTTCACTTAAGATTTGTGTAGGAAAGCAAGAAAGAAGAAAATACTAATAATATTCTTTACTCCAGTTAAAATTTGTGTTGGAATGTAAGAAAGAAGAAAATACTAATAATATTTGTTACTTCACTTAAGATTTGTGTCGGAGTATAAGAAAGAAGAAAATATTAATAAAATTCTTTACTTCACTTAAGATTTGTGTCGGAGTATAAGGAAGATGAGACAGTCACCTAGACATTCCTCGGAGGCCAAACACACCACAAGAGAAACTAGCGAGGTGTCGAAAACGTTGACCAATGGTCTGAAGGTCATTTTAGAAGGAGGGGAGGGGGGGACTAAACATCTGGTAAAATGTGGGAATATTTAAAACTAAGGACATCAGTAATGGCCTCACGTAAGAGTGCAAAGTACTTTGTGACCCGAAAG
Source organism: Timema californicum (assembly GCA_902141385.1). Classification (NCBI taxonomy): domain Eukaryota; kingdom Metazoa; phylum Arthropoda; class Insecta; order Phasmatodea; family Timematidae; genus Timema; species Timema californicum. Next base: position 4,562 of record CABFOW010004105.1, on the reverse strand, counting down.
GACGTTTGAAAGTGCGTAGAGGGTTGGGAGCCGGGGTCCGGAACCCACTGGAATTTGATGAACTCCTTTAGATACAATACTAGCTTCCTATATCCTTCGACGTAGGGTTCAATCACAACCGGCTTTTATCTTTATCCAAGGCCGTAGCCAGCCAATAATTTAAGGGGGGGGTTTGGTGGGCACATCCCCAAATCACTGAAAGCTAAAACAAAATTCTAAAATATAAACAGTTCTAGATGCTCTCTGAAGTTATTTATTTCTTCATGGTAAAATAACCCCCTAGCTGCCGAAGGCTTGGAAAATTTCTAAATATTAGACTCTTTTTGAAGCTCTATAAAGTGTTTTTTATGGTAAAATAACTCCCAAAATGCCGAAGGCTAAGAAAATTTCTAAATATATTTATATATTAAACACCTCTAGAAGCTCTCTGAAGTGCTATTTATGATAACACATCCTCCTAATTTGTATTTATATCTTAATATTGATATTGTCTGAACCATAAATAAAGCTATATATATTTTGTTCATAAAATTTCACGGGGGGTTTGAACCCCCAAAACCCTCCCCCTGACTCCTTCCAGGCAAACACTGGTGGAGTTTCTTCTCAATTAATCTTGCCATGTTCTTCACTAATATTAAGATGTAGTTGGGATTGAAGAAAGCGTGAGTTTAGATTAGTATTTCTAAAAATTTATAGCAAATAACATTTTTGTTCATATTAAATAAAATAAGGTCCTGGTAAATTCATTTAGTTTAATTTTCTACACCTAGTAATCTCGACAGTTATTGAATATTTATCACGGGCATTTCGTAATTTGAACAGGAAAATTTCTCTCCATTTAAAATGTTTCTGTCCAAATCCCAATATGCCCGTGAGATATAGTAAAGAACTGCTGAGATTATAGTATATATAGAAAATTTAACAAAACGTATCTACTGAAGAAACATTTTACATATTTTGGTCACAAACAGGTTTTTTTTTTTCAGTTTTTATGGCCAAACATTTTTTTTTGCCAAAATAAAGAAAATATTGTTCCAGTACAAACATATTTTTTTTCCACATGATTACCTCCAAATTATCTTGAATATTTGTCAAGGATATCTTGGTATTTAATTACAACTTTTTCCTTTTTATCTAAGAAGGGTCTAATTTAATGCTCATGATTATTATTCAGGAAATGTTGATTTAAACATTTGAAGAAAATTAAACCCTATGTTTGTACTGGAGCAATAATTTAATTATTCTTGCAAAAAAAAGAAAAGAAAAAGGTTTTGCCATAATAAATACAAAAACCCTTTCCTTTTTTTTTCGCGTCCCCTTCCATCCCACCTTAATAATCCCACAGTGGTGGCCGAGTTGTCTTAAGGCGTTGGACTCACATTGTAGTAGGTCACCATTGACGGAGAAATTGAGAGATAAAATCCCTGACGGATGTATTGTACACATAAAACTTACTAATCGGATCTAGAGGGGACTTCTTCGCTTGTAATCCTTATTTTAAGAATACAGGATAAGCTTTATACCATCAAGCGACCTCACAAGCAAGCGAAGCACTGTCGAAAAGTAACAATTGGTAGTGTGGTTACATTTCCAACATAAATTTGCAACAATTCTAATATATTAACTTTTAAAGTTTATTCTACTTTGTAAGTTTATTTGGTTGTCTTAAGGCGTTGGACTCACATTGTAGTAGGTCACCATTGACGGAGAAATTGAGAGATAAAATCCCTGACGGATGTATTGAACACATAAAACTTACTCATCGGATCTAGAGGGGACTTCTTCGCTTGTACTCCTTATTTTAAGAATACAGGATAAGCTTTATATCATCACGCGACCTCACAAGCGAGCGAAGCAGTGTCGAAAAGTAACGATTGGTAGTGTGGTTACATTTCCAACATAAATTTGTAACAATTCTAATATATTAACTTTTAAAGTTTAATCTACTTTGTAAGTCTCTTTGGGAACGAGGGGCCTGAAAAGATCAACAGATAAATTATAAGTCTCCTTGGCAACGAAGGTTTTGGGATAGATATAAATAAACATGAATAATTGTGTGAGTTTCTGTCTTTATTGTTGTCAGCTAAAGATTCTAAGCTACAGATAATTTCAGTAATTATATGATGTTGCGTGTGAATTATGTCTATTTAGTTTAGTCCTTGTTAATAAGCCAAAAGCATAATTTTGTTTGGTAGGTTAAGGCGCTTAATATAGTGCATCTGCCAATTTATTAATTTTTGTTTTTATGATAAAAAGATTAAAATATTTATTTTGGTGTTCATTGCAGCAAAGGCTCCACACATGATAACCAGACTGTTAGCGTACTTGCATTTGAGTTTTAAATTTAGGCATTATTTTATGTTTATGGGTGTAGATTGTGCATATTTAGCTGTGTTTCTTTGATAATATATCTAAAATATTTGTTTTGGTGCTCAATGTTACAGTGCCTCCACGTAAGAGAGCCACTTTTAGCATGCTCATACTGGCTTCTTAAATTTGGGTAATTTTCAGATATTACATGGTTTTTTGTATCTATTATATTTGTTTAGTTTGGTGTATTTGGTGGTAAATTCAGTTTCCACGTAGAAGAGTCACTGTTAGCATACTTGCATTTGCGTCTTAAATTTAGTTATTTTTTCAGTTATTTTATGGCTTTGCTTGTAAGCTAGGTTAGTATAGTTTTGTTTATTTTATAGTAAGTTATAACCCTTAATTGGTGAGCTTTTTTCACTTTATTTAATTTTGGTTTTTTGATGGTAAATCTCTACATATAATAAAACTATAAAGTTTCAATACGCAGTTGATTTTTTTTTGCTTTCCTTTTTTATGGGTAGTACAAACAATAATAATTCAAAATATCCAATTTTTAAAATGTTTTCTTGTCTATTTTGTTTCTTGTCACTCAACTATAGAAAAAGTCATCAGCGGATCGATAAGGGACTTTTTTTGTTCTCATTATTTTTCAGCTAACATGCTAAGTTCCATACCATCAAACTTTTGTTTTATCAACGAACAAAGTAGTTTCGAAAAACCCGTGCGTAAGTAGTTAACATACGTCATGGCTGGTATTGCGGGTACATAAGATGTCACGTGATATTAGCTGAGATGTGGAGGGGAAAGGGATGAAGGAGAGTTCGTGTATCTTCGTGAATCTTCGTACGAACATAGAACCCTGCTATTGACATTTTTTTCCCCTAACACTTGAAGTTGTCGAATATATTGGTGTATTGTTTATTGCGAGCGAAACCGTGGGTGAATGTTACTAAAAAAAAATTAACCTCAAAAGTTCGTAAAAGAAGATCGACCCTTTCTTGAAATCCTATCCACCTTCAAGTGCCACTGCTAATTAAAATTTTAGTTTACTTTAATTCCTATTACAATTTAGTAAGTAACATACTGTATGCTCTAACTAAAACCAATTCTTTCTATTCCATGTATACTCCGTTCACCCCCAAAGATGGCCAGATTTCTTTGCAAGTTTCCTTTATAGCGTAGCTTATAAGATGAGGCCACAGTGTAGCCCGTCAATTAAACACTGCTGCCCTTCATTTTAAATAAAGTTTACAGTAATTATGTTCTTGTAGCTTATCTATTATTTTCCCTCCCTTTTCCATCTAGTTCGGACTCAACGTTTAATGTGGTAACATATTTATTTAACAGCGAGTTAAATATTTAGTTATGACGATTGAACTATATATTTGGTTATAAACCAGTGCAATAATATTTTTATTATTATTTGCTAAGATACCTTGGAGCGCAAATAAAAAACACGACTTGTTGCTAATCTTATAAAGTGAAAAGCAAGCAAGTGGCAAGGTGACGACGATACGTTAGCAACGGTACTCACGCCAAGAGTCACGCACAAGGTCACACGCCCAACGTGCGTGGTCGTGGGTTACTCACCTGCAATCAAACAAAACACGAGTTAGACATCGTTCGTTAGGATAATTAGGCACATACAAGGTGATTATAACAAGAATTCTATTTTGTCGTTTTGTAAGCGACGTCTCAAAACCTAAAAATCATTATTTTTTTACTGCGCAAAAAGAAATGGGTAGGGGAAGAAAGAGACATACATGTCCAAGAAGTGTTTACATTTATTGGTGTGCAAATCTTGAACTTGTATTTATCGTGCACTTTAAAAAATAAATGGCACGACACAATAGTTCATGTTTTATTATTTAGTTTATTATTGTAAGGAAAAAATATATATTTCATAATCAATTATCAAAAATTACTCTTAAATAATATTTCCTTTAAAACTTTATTTTGCTAACCATATAGAAACACTTTTCAGATATAAATTTAGGGAAATGTTAGTGTTAGCTAGGATAGCTACAACACATGTTCAACTCACCAAGCTCCGGCCCATGTTGACTGGATAAAACATGAAGACAGACTCATGGTCCTTGTTATTGCTAGTCGACCCAGTGACTCCTAGTGGCGAGTCGGGAGATCTAGCCCTCTTTCAGATTATTTGTCCTTACCTTGGATGGGGATGTTTTGGAATCCAGGCTCCTCATTGGTCCTTCCTCACACGAGCACTCGTTTCCGAGTTATTG
>CABFOW010004104.1:16424-61658 GCA_902141385.1 Timema californicum | reverse complement strand
TGTACTAATAGTACATCCTTTCCGTGGAGGATCGTTCTATGTCTCGATGAGGTGATGGTGATAGTGAGTACGGTGGTGATTTTAGTATAAGCTATTTAACCCTAAAATAAAGAATATAAACTATACTTATCAGTGAACCTATTGGTACTTTCTTCTTCCAGTTCAAAAACCCGAGGGTTGATTTGATGTACTTTATATCCATCCAGAGCTGGACATGCATTCAGTCCTTTGGCTAATTAGTACTGCCTGCATTATCTGGTGGATATCTCACATAGGCTACTACGGAAGTTCAAAAAGTGTGGCGGTTCCCCATCCACTTCCACACGGAATTTCTATCAGCGAGCATGAAAGGGCCTGCTAATTTAATCGGGAAAGGTATTTTTACATATTTTCCAGGGTTCTTTTACATACCACAATCGACAAGGAGCCGACTGCTTTACTTCCCCTCTGAATGAAGTTGTGACTTACATTGCTGCAGAGAAATCCGTCGACCTCAGCTGGGTTAGAACCCATGAACATCGGGTCCTGAGATGAGCACTTTACCCCAAGACCGTTGAGGTTTATATTGGGACGTTATATTTCTCTAATGTAATGGGTTACAAATTGTAAGGTCCTATGCCAGCACATACCGGATACCTTCTTTTGGTTCCATCTCGTCAAGTATTCATATACTACAGGGTGGCCCACGGAAAAGTATTCCGCCTCCTATATCCAGCAGGCACCTCACTCTAAATTGGAGGAGGTCAATCCCCTTCCATCCATATTGAGACATGGAGAATGAGCAAGTGAAATGCTTGTCTAAAGCTTTATTGACTCATTCTTCATGTCACAATATGGGTGGAAGGGGATTGACCTCATACAATTCAGAGTGAGGCGCCTGCTGGATATAGGAGGTGAACTATTTTTCCGTGGGGCATCCTGTACTATGAATATGAGAGGTCATTTATCTTTGCTGTGTGGACATAATATTTTCTATGAAATTGTGCTGTAATTTTTAAAAAGGTAAAACAATCATTTTGTCGTATTTTTGGATTATGGAAATATCAATTTAAATACGTCATTATTTACAATATATTATAGATTATATCTAACCTAAAATAATGAATGTTACTCATTTAGGTTAGATATGGAAACAAAATTATATTGTTGTAAGTTTATATTTTGTGCCTTCAAACCCTTCATATATCTTAGTTTGATAAGTTTTTAAGTCTTATAATTTTATTTATATATCTGTTTTTTATATTTTCACAGACTTTATACAAACAAAATTTTTAGCGTCGCATTTTACTACCCGTTCGGGTTATATACTTGTATACTAGTTACGCTGATGGTTTCTGTGATTAGGAAAACGATGTATAGAGGAAAGAATTTGTGTGTAGGTAGAGTTAAACTCCATTTTGGAAAACCACCCTCAGTACACCCGACCGAGATTCGAATATCAATCCACCCGGTATCCGCAGTCTAGCTAACTGCGAGAATAGCGCCTTAAGACCATGCGACCACCGTAGTGTTTTTAATAATTATATATTTATATTTTACGAGGGAACGAGTACATTCTTAATTAATAAGATCCTTTTTAATTCGAAGTCCATGGAATATCTAGGCAATATCTAGGCAGCTGGTACACAATCAATACACAATATATGACACATACAATCACACACATTTAATATAAAATACACATACACAATACATAGGTCTACATATAAACAACAAAAATTAAAACACAAAATATAAAAATTCGGAAAAATTAGCATACGAAAATTTCAGATTTAAATCAAAATTGATGAAAACCGACCCCAACACATCCCCTATATTAGGCAACCCGCTCTCTACCTGTGTATAATTCTCCGCTTTCTCATTTGCTACTACTACTACTACCACTATTATTATTATTATTATTATTATTTAGCACCGCGTCTTACTACCCGTTCGGGTTATACGCTTTAAGTACTAATTACGCTAATAGATTAGGAATTAGGAAAGTTTAATTAGAAGAAGTGAACCCGCATTTGCGTGGAGGGAGAGTGTAAAACCATTTAGGAAAAACCACCCCTAGTTCACCCGACCGAGATTCGAACCTTGATCTCCCCGTCCTCAGCAGTCAAGCTCAACACGACTAGCGCGTTAGCCAACAAAGCCACCGAGGCGGGTACTACTACTACTATTAATAATAATAATAATAATAACAAGGATCGTTAAGTTAGGTTTGAAATGAGAACACACTCGAAAATATTAACAATGTATAGGCTTCGAATTACCCAAATATATTCTTCTAAAGTTTGAATTAAATGTTATTTTTTTACCATTGATTTAAATATAAATTTAGTGGGGAATTAAGGCGGGTTCAAACTATCCAATTTGTCGAACTAACCCATGTTGAATTAGACCAATCTTACTGTGTAATAATTAATAAATATGGTAAGTTACAGATGGGACAAACTGTTGTGCGGTACGATAAAGGGTCGTCTCCGCAAATGAAACTGGATCCAGTGCCCCGGGTTCATCTTCTTAGCAACAAATATCTCCACAGTGATTATTTATTTTGAAATGTCGAACCTATCTGAAGCAAAACATATCGTCCACATAAACCAACAAACAAAAGGTGTCCAATCGAAGAAATTTTCCTCTATAAAGTTATTGGGAGATCTGGGTTCGAATCCTTGCAGAGTGTACTGAGTTTTATTTAATTCCAATATGACTGCTCACTCTTCCTCCACGGAAATGTTGGTATGTCTCCTATAGATCCAAATAACCTAAGCGGATAGTGAGAAAAGATTAGGTAGTTTAAAAAATCCATACGAATAATGGTGGCTGACAGTTACTACAGATACTAGAACAACCCTTAAATCACATAGAAAAACATTAACTCAAATAATCTTCAACCACCACGTTTGACATGTAGTATTAATGCCAATGAAATAATACAAATAATATATTTATAGATTGTTAATACTGGAAGATAACAAAAGTAATTTTTATATTTACCGATGTGATGACTCCACTATAGTTGTGCTGAAGGCCGTAAGAAGCCAAATAAATGTATATACAGAGTGTTCAGAAATTCAAGGCCCAAAATGCACATATAGCTTGATTGAACCAAAAGTAATATCAAATAACTTTTACATTATACATCCAGAAAGCCATTCTAATACCGTTAAATTGTGTGTGGTGACCTGATGGTCTAGGGGTAAGGTGTGAGACTTCTGTGCTGGGGGTCCGGGGTTCAATCCTTGGTCCCGGCACAGATGTATATGATTGCCAAATCCTTCCTTCACCTCTGACAAGACGTGTATTAATCACAACTTGTGAATGTGTAGTATGCCAGGCCTCCACCGTGGTTCGGATTTCACGTTAAACTGTAGGTCCGACATTTCAGCTCACAATCACCCTACCATTACACATTAGCGTAAGTGCGTACACCCAAACGGGTAGTAAGACGCGGTGCTGATAATAATGATAATAATAATAACACGTACAGCTCTTGGAGAGTAAAGCTGTTCAAGCATGCGTGTACAACAGGTGCATAGGAGCTAGGTGCGTGGGCTATACACTTCGACATCTTGGAGCACGGCAGCAGAACATACCACCCTTAATAATAAACAACAAACAGCAAGTCCATCTAAAAATGTGAATAGGTTTTGAGAATCATTATTAACGGTCTTGCATCACAGAAAGTGCTTGTCATTATTATATGTGCAGTGACAAGCACCTAGCTCCTATGCAACTTGTTGCGCATGCATGATTGACAGATTTGCTCTCCCGGCACTGTACGCTAAAACTTTGAACACAATTTAATGTTATTAGAATAGTTTTCTGGATGTAAATGTATATGGATTTTATATTACTTTTGGTTCAAACAAGCTAAATGTGCAGTTTGAGCTTTGAGTTTCCAAACACCCTGTATATGACACAATTTATTGTACAAAATGTTGTAGCCACAAGGTGGTGTCGTGTGAATCCCCATGATCATACTGTACATGATTTGCTTTGCACAACTTATTGTGTGTAATATTGTGTGCTTTTTCAGGAAATATAACGTGTCCTATCTTGACTATTTTTATTGGAAAACTTTTGAATTGTTAACATATTGTTGGGTTTTGGTACAAAGAAACGTTTATAAAATACAAACGTGTATTTTCCCTGTCAGCGTTGATTATATTTTATGGTATACTTAGTGTTATTATATAGGTATTGAAACTATATATCAAACATGACAGTTGAGAATCACATGAATGCATGAGAATTGTTTTATTAACTTTTGTAACTATATTTCTACCAGAATCATACTTTAAACTACACCCGTAGGCTAATATCTTCTTTTAAGTGAATGTTCGTCTATTTTTTGAAAACCAAATATGTAATGAAAACAAATTAGAGTTAGAAGAGATTGAACCTCCAATATAAGACTGTTTAAAATTATAAAAAATACAATTTGAAAATAAAAATGTATTAATACTCGTAGTTTTTAGGGATGCTTATGTAAATATTCGTAGTAAATATAATGATCTAAATGTCAATCTCGTTTAGTCTGATTTGCCAGGGACTGACAAGTAAAGGTTTGAGTTCCGGTCATCTATACCGAGGTAGATTTCTATTAAATAGTTTCCCATTCTTCCTCCGCGCAAATAATCTTGATGTCTAAAATGTTCCTAACTAAAGTACTTTCTCTATATTAGAAACAAGTAGGATGACTCAGCCATTGTATTGTGTAAATATGTTATATTGTCACTGAGTCTTATTACCCTTTCGAGTTATACACAGATAAACTAATAACGCTAATATGTTAGGGATAAGGAGGTTTAATTTAGAGGAAGTGTACCCGAAATTTAATGGAGGAAGAGTGGAAAACTATTTAAGAAATATCACCTCCAAGTACTGTACACTCAACCGAGATTTGAACACCTGTGTTCCCCCCATCGTCAGTCCAGTCTATTGACTATTGAGAGAGTGACACCTTAAGCAATTTGACCATAGAAGCCGGCGTGTTGAGCTTGTATCCAATCAGTGTGACCAAGATCTTGTACAAGAAATTATGTCATGTGTGCTGGGATTCAGGGATCGTATTTTTTTTTGGCGACTTTAGTGTTGACACGATAAAACATGTCTACAGTAACAGAAAATATGTCTACAGTAACCTCCACAGATTTTTTGATGACACGATAAAACATGTCTACAGTAACAGAAAATATGTCTACAGTAACAGAAAATATGTCTACAGTAACCTCCACAGATTTTTTGAAAATCCATGAAAGGGAGAAAAAGGTATATTGAATAACGAGACATATTGAGACTATGCCAAGTCTTGTACTAAAATATGATCACTTGTCAATTTTATTTCCCAAGCACGACAAACCGCTTTACCATTTTCCGAGCAGGAATTTCTAAATCTATAACTGTTATAATATTATGAAGTAGATCATGTTGATTCAACTTACCCCTAGTCCGACATATTGGCTCAGCTGGTAGCTCATCTGTTATCTGAACTAATGGCCCCAGGTTCGATCCACGGAAACAGGTGAATTATTTTCATGGTTGAAATTGAACCGTGTTTTAAACAGTAACAAAATAACGGCTGGAGGTGTGGGTGTTGTGTTGTGAATAAATTTGTGTTTGACAGTGCTCTATTAAAAACAAAGATACGAGAGTGAAAAAGAGGAACTACTACAGTTCCCTCTCCTAAGTATTAATATTATTATTATTAGCACCACCTCTTACTACCCGTTTGGGTTATACGTACTTACGCTAATGTGTAATGTTAGGGCGATTGTGAGATGAAATGGAGGGCTTACAGTTTAACGTGGGATCCGAACCACGGTGGAGGCCTGGCATTCCACACATTCACAAGTTGTGATTAATACACGTCTTGTCAGAGGTGAAGGAAGGGTTTGACAATCAGATACATCTGTGCCAGGACCGAGGATTGAACCCCGGACCACCAGCACAGAAGTCTGACACCTTACCCTAGACCACCAGGTCACCAACAAAATAAAAAAGTATTCGATTTATTTTATAAGTTATATTATACGTATCTCAACAAAATAAGTTTCATAACAGTTTTAAATGACCCGCTTCAGTGGCCGAATAGTCTAAGTCGTCACTCTCTTGTTAGAATGACCTGCCAAAGACGGGGAGTTCGGTGTTAGAATCTTAGTCGGGTCTATTGAGGGTAATTTGTTTTTACTTAATGGTTTACCACTCTCCTTCCATGCTGATGCAGGTATATTACCTATAAAATTATTCCTTCCTCATCACTATTCCATTAAATTAAATAATCTGAGCAGGTAGTAAGACGAGGTGATTACAGATGTATATTTAAATCCCTTGCCATCTTAAACAACAAAATAAAGCAACATAAAAATTAGCACTAAAGTAAATGAACATGTTAATAAAACATATTGTTGGTTGGAATATAGGTTTCAATCAATCTTTCGTACACCAGAATTTCTATAGTAATGTTCAAACATTAAATGCTGTTTTAATCTACCAAATTAAGATGCTACCTTTAAGGGCAAATGGAATGTACTGTACATAAATTAGTTATTTCAACGTTGGTAATGAAAACACTAAGCTAATGAAACAGAAACGTTCTTTTCCAAATATACCTCCATTTAATTATGTGTTGTTGTTTTTTCAGATCCTATTATGCTGCCGGGGAAATTGACCGAGTAAATGGTCGTGTGTTTTATCTACACTCGGCTATCATATGCCGACTCTTGCTGAAAGGAAGAAAAAATTAAATGGGCAGATTTGAGAAAATAAACTAGTTTTCAAGCATTTAAATTGATTTCACGTGCCATTCTAATATTTTAAAAATAATTATAAAAAGAGGTATTAATTTACTATTTTCACAATACAACCAATAAATAATATTCCTTCATTGAAAGAAAATGTATTATACTAAAAAATTAATCATTGAAATTTGTTTAATATATTATTCATTGCATTAATTTAAAAAAGTGGCTATTACTATTTACAAAAAAAAATTAATATGTAAAGTCATTTTTTGGGTTATTCCTTTTCGAAGCATTACAGATCTTTAAGAATTTCATCAGATATTGAAAGATATAAATAAATTGACGTTTCATAGATATTTTTAACTAAGTTATTAACAAGTTTTATATTTAGAAAATGTAATATTTAAAGGTATATTCAAATATTTGGTTCTATAAAGTGAGTAATTGTAAAGTTTCATTACAAAGAAGTCAAGCGACATCAAATAAGGAACCAAAACTTTTATTTAAATACTTTCCCGTCCTTATTTAAAATATTCTAACAAATAATTTGTAAGCAACTTTAATGAACAAACAGCTCTATTGATATATTTCACTAAGACGCAATCACCAGAAAGTGTGTTCCAACATTATGTCACTGTTAATATTTTATATATGATATAAGAACTCACAAATTATAATATATCTCCGCAACTTGTAAATACATAAGTTTGTTTCGATTTTTCTGAGCAGATCGTGGCATTTATCTACATGTTACAATGTGTTTTCTTCAGTAGAATATAAATAATTTTACTTTTTAGCAATGTATTTACGTGTAATATTGTTCTAAATTAATTGTATTGTATGATAGCTTAAATGCTTTCACATACTTGTTAAGTTTCATTTAGACCTAATTAATCAACCATAAAAAATGTGTAGTAAGCTTAGGTTTATATTGTGATACTGTTTTACTACAAAAATTATTATTAATATTTAATGTTTTAAGTAAAAATTTAAGTTTAATTTTTTTTCATTTGTAAATTGAAGTAAATCAAATAAACGGTGCGTAAAAAATGAAAAGTGCATTTAACATTTGTCAACAATGGGTTGGATAAATATAATGACTTTATAAACCATTTTGACACGTATTTATTTGGTTGGTATTATTGTGAGGATATTTGTAGAAAGTTTCCTTCCAAGGGAGCCTAACACTGCAGTGAATATGACAAGTCACTTGGGAGCTGAAGGTGATGGGAGAATGTTCGTGTCAAGGAGAGAAACATCCAATGTTAACAAAGTGAAGTAGAGCAGACGATATGACCTGGTTGCCCGACGTCATGGAAACAATGGTCGGCGCCCTTCAGAACACCTCTCTCGTCAATGAGACGTCGTCGTTCGACCCTCTCCAAGAGGACGTATTGACAACCATGGCTAGAAGGTTATCTTCTCCGTCACTCTTACCTCGGGAACAGCTTCTGTTCCTATTTAATCTCACTGACGAGGACATAGCTTACTTCCACAACATGACGGCCGGATCAGGGAGTTTTGGTAAAGGAAGTAGTGTTGGGGGCTCGCCGCAGTGCTACTGCAGCGGTTGGGCTGGTGACGTCGCAGACGCTTACAAGCAGGCGCACGGGTACGTCAGTCTCGTGGTTTGCATCTTCGGCACAGTGGCTAATCTTCTGAACGTGGCGGTTCTGACGAGGAAAGATATGGCCAACGCACCGATAAACAGGATCCTGACGTGGCTGGCTGTGGCCGACATGTTGGTCATGGCGGAGTACGTGCCCTTTGCTTCCTACACGTATTTGGTGTTGCCCGAAAGAGTGGACTTCCCCTACTCGTGGGCTGTGTTCATCTTGTTCCATGTTCACTTCGCCCAGGTGCTTCATACCATCTCGATATGCCTCACTCTGGCGCTGGCTGTGTGGAGATACATCGCCATCAGGTGAGACAACCATTAATAGAGGTATATTTCCATCCGTTGAAACAATCATTAGTAGAGGTAGATCACTACCATGGGAGACTACCAGTAGTAGAAGTACTGTACATTGTCATCAGGGGAGACCATCATCAGTAGAAGTATATTGGCATCAGTTGGGGCAACCGTTAGTAAAGGTATATTGTCATTAAGTGAGACAAACAGTAGTAGAGATACATCTTCATTAAGTGAGACAAACAGTAGTAGAGATACATCTTCATTAAGTGGGACAAACAGTAGTAGAGGTATATTGTCATCAAGTGAAACCATCAGTAGTAAAGATACATTGGTAACCATAGAACATAGGGCATATGTCCATGGACTTTTTGTGTGGTTTTTATGTTTAATATCCACGCTCTAGTTACTTCCCACTTAAAATGGAACACCTTGCATATATATGATGTGCCGTAATACTGAAATTTGGCAGAAAGTTAGAGGGATTTTCCCACGAACTAGAAAAATCTAAAACGGGAAATATAAAAATGGGGTTTCGGTAATTGAGTTGAGGGTCTATAATTAGAAAAAAAACTTTTTGGATGAGGAAGAAGATTAGAATTTGGCATGAAGGTACAGGTACCACTCCATATAATCATAAGAGTTTTACAGCCTTAAATTATTAGATGGGACTCCAGAAATTAAGTGGAAGTATAAAAAAACTACTAAGTGTTTTACAAAACCTTAATTTGACAGGCAGGTAGAAGGACAGCTACAGATAACCAAATAGGTCTTAACATTTGAAATTTGACCTTTAAGGGGTGGAAGGTGTGTTTGAAATTTTCAAAACTCGCCATTGTATCTTTTTAACCAGTTGAAACAAAGCCTTGACATTTAAAATTAAGAATAAAGATTATTTCTAGAATTGGGTGAGACCCTTTGAGGGCTTTTTAAATTGCATCCCCTAAGAGGGTAAAGAGGGGCAGAAAAGTGTGTGACTCATTTACTCATTCATTGACATATTTCCCCAAACCCTGGGCCGATAAACTTAAAATTTTGCTAGGCAGGAAGGTAACGAACGGGGTTCCGCCATTTAGTCAGAAAAATCTAAGATTGGAAAATTTCAAAATGGAACTCCAGATGAAGTATAAAATTAAAATTTGGCAGATAAACAAATAATTTTTTTTTAAATATATTTATTTGAGGTATTTAACGTGCCCTTTCTGAACCGAGATACCAACACACAGGAATTTGCAAGAAGCATAAAAAAAAAGGGGGAGTATTAGCTTTAAAAAAATATTTCTGTTATGGAAGAACATTTATATTTGCCAAGTTTGTAAAGGGAGCCACAATAACCATAAAAACTGGATAATTTTGAATTTAAAAACAGGGAGCGGGAAATTGCTAAAATAAAAACAAATTTCTCGATATGGTAGAAAATTTTATGTTTGTATAGGCAGACGAGAAAAATATAAAAATAAACTAATTCAAAAACTAAAGATTATCTCAAAGTGGATCCATTAGCATTGCGATAACAAAACTAAAATCAAAGGGTATAAGAAATTAGAGCCTGTCAAATAGCGACATAACAATTAAAATAAACCAATTAGGGCAACAAAGCTCGCTGAACCATGATGCTCTTTGGAAAACCATAAGGATTATAGTCAAATTTGTCTTTGTAACAGAGGATATTATTTATTTATGATTTTTGGTGAACTGTAATAGTTATTTTTTATTCCTAAATGTGTTTGTAACTATGTCTATTTTTATTTATCTTATTTTATTATCGTGTTTAGGTAAATATTGCGTTGTTACTGAGCTTGTGTTTGCACCCAGTTTTCTGTTTCAATTTTTTAATTTAATAACTTCAATTATTGGTTTGTGATTTCCATAGTTTTATCAGGATTGTACAAGTAGAAACTAATAAAAAGTGGGCAGATGTATTTTTAACGTTCTAATTTGATATAGTTTTGCTGTCACTTAACCGTGCGAAAAACGAGTAAAACTTCTAATTATTTTTATTAAGAACCAAAACTTTTGGGTGGAATAATGTGTGTATATATATATTACATATAATATATATTTTTACATCTAGTATATATATATATACATATATATATACATATAGTATATATTTATACATCTAGTATATATATATATATATATATATAATTGTAACTATACCCCAAACCCTTGGGATTACGTGTCAGGATGGCTTAATGGGGTAGGTAGACAGCGGCCAATAATGGTGGGGTCCATTCTGATCTTGTTTATTGAAATATATTAATTACTCTACGAGTGTATAGATGTGATATAAGTTTTACAACTAGTTGAAAGCGTTTAGAGAAAAGGTCTTCATCCTATCAATATCTCTACTCATCAGTTCAGCAACCTGACCTATCTTCGTTGTTATAAACTCAAGCTATAGAATACTCTCCCCACAAGTTGCTGTAGCTCGATAGCTGAGTATATAGAGCACTTCGAAGTAGCCCCCTATCAACTGACGTCCTTTCTGGACCCCCTCTCCTGAAAAGGACTAAAAACTCGCTGTTATACACCAAAAAAGGAGAGGTGTTTCCCATAAATTACTGTTTATGTCAATACTCTATATTATATATTGAAATTGTATAAATAAAGTGAAAGCTATGTGAAAAAACGGCCCGGATTTAAAGATTGTAGGATACCGGGCCAGCAAACACTGAATAAATAAAATAAATAAAACTCTATATTATGCCAGTTGGCAAAACAATCTCTGTTTTTTTTTAAATGACCTGGTACGCGTGCCTAACTGCTGGTTTTGAACAATTAACAATAGGAATTCTTAGGCTCACATCACCCTTGCATGTTCTAGATTACCTAAGGCTGCACGATACGACGATATATTATAAATGGTATATATACACAATTATTTATATGTTATATAGATAGTATATATTATATACAGTAAATAATATATACGATATATATTATATATCTAATATACCTATTTAATTATACATAATTATAAAAATAAAGGATTATTTAAATTATGTGTTTAATTTAATATCATATTCAAAACAAAATATAGTTTCATATTAGTGTGAATTTAATAATCTCTTGAAAATGAAACTCTGTACAATCAAAGTTGTCCGTTGCTGATCAGATTTCCCCAGAAGAGCCACATCTGGTGTTCCGAGTTCAGGTGCCGCCTCGCAATCGTACTGAGCTACACTGCTCCCGTCTTGGTATGCAGCCCTTCCTACTTTGTTTTTCAAGTCCGGGAGACACGTATTGTGGAGGACAATAAGGAGGTGCTGCTGTACCACGTGGAGACGTCGGACGTGGCCAGGGAGAATGACGGGATCCTTTTCACCGCCAACTTCTGGATGTACAGCGTGGTGGTGAAACTTCTGCCGTGTCTGGTGCTTACAATACTGAGCTGCTGGTTGATACAAGCCCTCTATAAGGCAAACAAGAGGAAACAGGAGCTTAAAGGTAGCTGCAGTATTACTGTGGATTCACACGTTCGCCGAAAAACTAGCGCAGAATAGAAACTTGGTCACGTGACGAGCTCCAAACCAATCACAATTTCTCCGCTTGATCGGCGTGAGCGGTTCTGCTAAAGTCTAACTCATCTCTACTTCGTCCGCTCTGCCCGAGATGTTCGGCACAGGAGAACCAATCAAATATAAGAACCAACCATCTCAAATCAATGCGCATGCGAATTTGACACCGCATGCGCTCTACAGCCAGCAGCATGCAGACAGCTTCTGTGTAAGTTGTGAGGCGATTTTAAATATCCCGTTAATGTGTAAATCGTGTATCAATATATTGGATTGTGCCACGACACAGCGTTATAGTTTGTAAACAACCATCGGGAGTATGATCTAAAATATATATTTATCTACTTGAAAATAAATATGTTGATAAATCAGCTGTTTTAAGTTAGCGTTGCAATACATCATGGGTCAACTTAAAGTGTGAGAATTACTGTGTAGATTCGGCTTTCTATTTTCGGCGAACGTGTGAACCAAAATTAAATCCCTACAAACAAGTATGAGATACTACTTTTCAATCGAAAGAAGCCTTAGAAATTACCAAACATTAAAAATAAAATATACAATGTACATCGATGGCTAATATGAAAATATGTTAAACTCGATTTCAGGGAAAGTAAAAGTAATACACATACCGGTAGCGATAATAGGCTATATAATATGCTATTATTTTATGGGTGCTATGTCCGCTGCCCTATTCAGTTTAAGCCCTTGAACATTTTCTATTAGCAAACTCTTTTTTTAGATCCTGAAACTTTATATTATGTGCTTGCGTATGGTCATACATCTTTTTCATTTGTCGTCTTCCTAAAACTCTTTTCCCTCTCACTTTTCCTCCTACGTCATCACTCAATAAAACATTTATTTTAATAATGTGATACATACATTTGACCTTTCTTAGTAGAATCACCTTAAAAATTATTCACTTTTTATAGAAAATTCTTAGAACTTCTTCATTGGTCACCTGATCTGTTCCCTTTATCCTTTATATTCTTCTCCAGCACGACATCTAAAAGCTTTAAAAATATTTACTTTAGTTTAACCCACTTCAGGGACCGAATGGTCTAAGATGTCACTCTCATGTTTGACTGACGGGACTATCAGGGCTCGAATCCCGATCGGGTCTAATTATGGAGTTTTTTACTAAATGGTTTCCCACCCTCCTTCCACGTAAATGCAGGTGGATTACCTCAAAAACACTCCCTTCCTCATTCGTGCCCCATTAGAATAGTTATCATATCTGCATATATCCTTAAAAAGTAAGTAGTAAAATGCGGTATTAAAATGATATATTTTTTCTCGTTTATTCTCAGGATCTTTCTTTCAACTCTACACAAAGCGATGTTCCATATTTAACACTTCAACAGTTTCTTCCTTGTTTCCAGGTCCAGTTAGTTAGTCAATAACATCCTTTTCTTTTTGAAAGCAGCTTTGCCATTGCTATTTTTGACTTTATGTCCCGTGTGCCCTACGCGTCTGTCGTAATTTGACTTCCTAAATATTTGAAAATTTTCCACATTCTGTCTACGGGTTGAAAAGAAGGCATTGGTTATTTTTTTCTTCTTGAAACCAAACTGTTGATCTTTTGATACTTCCTTTATCTCCTTTTCTAGCAGCTTAGTGACTATTTCAGCCAACATATTTGCCACGTGTGATATAAAACTGATGGTCTTGTAGTCACTGCATCTCTTGGATTCTTTTTCTCCTGTAGTGCAATCATTGTCAATTCCAAGACGTTTTTGGAACATTCTCCTATGTTGTATCTTGCTTACAATAATATGCTATTGCAAGAAACTATTTTAACTAGAGATGGGAAATTCGATTCCCCGATTTCTATCGATTCTTAAGGGTATCGAGAGAATCGAGAAAATACCTCGATTATTGATGTCTCGATTCCTGAAGATACGTGCAAATGATCGTGAATCCTTAATTAAGGTGCGGCAGAAGGGAGCGCGAGTATTTTTTACAGTTTTTATAGAATATACATTTTTTGGTGAAAATAAATCAAATATTTCTCCAGTAGAAACATAGAGTTTAGTTTTCTGCACATGCTAATATCAACAAATCTTGAATATATGCCAAAGGTGTCCTGGAATTTTGTCAAAACATTTTCTGTTTATTTAAAAAGTTTTGACAAAATTCCAGGATACCCTTGAAAAATATTCAAGCTCTGTTGATATTAGCATGTGTAGAAAACTACTTGGTTTATTTTGGCCAAAAAAATGCAATGCTCTAAAAACTGTAAAATTACTCGAGCTCCCTTCTGCCGCGCCTTAGTAATGAATATCAAATGTTAAAGGCCGTTGGTAACGCATTTTTTATTTAACTACTCCATATATTTGTATAGTAAAACTTTTAAAAGCATTGATTAAATTTGTAAAACTAAAATGTTATGTTTTGCTTCAATATGTAAACGTATTTACCGTGGTAGCATAATGCATTCAAGAAAGAACACAAACAAACCTCCATATTAACAGTTATCAACCCAGTGTTAATAAATATTTTATGATTACTTTGCAAATTTACTTTCTCAATAATTTAAAATTTCATTTCCACCGGAACTTAAATGAATCCATCATATTTTAGTGTGAAAATATAAATGTATACTAAACCTTAAACCAAATTATTGCTACCAACGTGAGAAGTTTATCTTTACATTTTCACTAAAAATATATTAATCTATTTACATAAATAACATATTTTCTTAAGCCAATATGGCCGTTCCCACTTCATTTCGGCCTTTTCCAATAAGAATCGAGTATCGAGGAATCGAGGTAAAAATTTAAGAATTGAGAATTGGAATCGAAAAAACCGTATCATCCCAGCTCTAATTTCAACCAAGTCCATTAAAATTGAGGAACTGTCTTTCACTTTAGAAATGATAATAGAAAAAACTGTTTAAGAAGATACAGTAAAGAAGGGTAGGATCAATACTAAATGACTTTCCCAATTTAAAAAGTAACACAGTTGACTTATTTAAAGTAATGTTAGCCAAATGAAACGTATCTGTAAAAAAATATTGAGAACTATGCCTTTCATCAATCCTTTGTTCAAGCCATAGCAACCCTGCCACCCCCAGCAAGCGTCGGCCCTTGTCAAAGTCTGAGAGACGGACAGACCGCACCACCAAGATGTTGGTGGCCGTGCTGCTATTGTTCTTCATCACATAGTTCCCTCAAGGTGTCTTATTTCAGGCCATAGCAGCCCTGCCACCCCCAGCGAGCATCGGCCCCTGTCTAAGTCTGAGAGACGGACAGACCGCACCACCAAGATGTTGGTGGCCGTGCTGCTATTATTCTTCATCACAGAGTTCCCTCAAGGTGTCTTGTTTTCAGGCCATAGCAACCCTGCCACCCCCAGCGAGCGCCGTCCCTTGTCTAAGTCTGAGAGACGGACAGACCGCACCACCAAGATGTTAGTGGCAGTTCTGCTATTGTTCTTCATCACAGAGTTCCCTCAAGGTGTACTAGGACTGCTGAGTGGGATATTGGGACGATGCTTCTTCCAGAACTGCTATCACAGGTTTGACTCACTTTCACTTAATTGCATCAGTCTGTATTCCGCTATAAGATTAAACTCCTAATGAACAAGAGTAATTAAACAACTAGATCTATTCAACTTTTCTTAAAAAGCGTCTTATTCAATTTAAAATATACGTGAAGGAGTGTCGAGGTGAATATATTGCAGATTCAATCAAACGTTTAAATAAGTTTATTTTGCTATGTCACCAGTGGACTAACATATTTATTCCTTGCTACCAAATAATTATATGTGTATTTATCTTAAGTATCACATAAATGGCGAAATCTATCTTTTCTTTGATTACCAAACCCTTCCTTCACCTCTGACAAGACATCTTGTGAATGTGGGGAATGCCAGGCCTCCACCGTGGTTCGGATTCCACGTTAAACTGTAGGTCCTTCATTTCATCTCACAATCACCCTACCATTACACATTATCGTAAGTGCATATAACCCGAACGGGTAGTAAGACGCGGTGCTAATAATAATAATAATAATAATAATAATAATATCTTTTCTTATCAAGAACTTCTGAAACGCTAGATTTGGCCTATTTTGACAAGTCAAAATTTGCCCAAAACTCATTTAGTATTTATCTATCTTACAAATGTGCTGTTGAAAAAGAACATCACTTATCGAATTGGAAATAAATATTTACGAGGAAGGTTAATCAGGAACTATGTTTAGGTAATTTTCAACTGTCAAAAAGCGTGAAGTTAATGTGAACGAAACGTATGTTTCAGATTTGGTGAAATAATGGACATGCTGGCCTTGTTGAACGGAGCCATCAACTTCATCCTGTACTGCTCCATGAGCCGCCAGTTCCGCACAACGTTCGGTCACTTGTTCAAACCGCGGAGCATGCTGGCCAAGTGGGCGACCCCCTCCCAGACAGAGGTGCAGAGCACGTTCGTCTGATATCAGCGGGGTGGCGTGTTCTTCAAGAGACACCTGCATGGGGTCGTCCCTCACAGCAGTCGGCGTCACGGCTCTCAAGATAGCGTGTGATCGCGTGCGTCTGCGCGGAGTATTCTCGGCATTCAGCAGAACATATTGAAATCCCTTTGGGAAATAAGCGAGAACTAACATTTCTCATATTGAACATTACACTATCATAATTGATTCAGTAAACATTTAAAAACTGGATGGTTTTCTTCAAGGGATGTATACGGAATATTTTGTAAATGCATGACACAATTGAGAAGTATTATTCATCGTTTGTAAACAGATAGAAAGAGATTATTTATTGTATTTTTTTAAACCTTTCGTTATTTACATAGTCACTTTAAAACATTTAGTATCGCATTCATTATTTATGCTTTTTTAGGAAAGGCGTATAAGCCAACTTTACACAGCTGACTAAGTTTTCCTGAGTGGTAGGGATTCAGGCTTTATGCAAAATAGATCCTCTTAGTCAAATTTTTCCAACTTTCAAACATTTTTTAACTGTGATAGACGAGTTAATTCCGTGATCGCCATTTTAAAATATTAGTAAGGAATACTCTATTATTTAGTTTATGAAAGTCAAGTTGTTAAATATGAATAGTTAAATGCCTTAATTTAAAATAATAAAACACAGAAGATGAAGTGTCAATATTAGAGAAGTTGTCCTTCTCTCTGCTTGCCATAAAGGAATCTGTAGGTTGTAGGAATTTTAAAAGAGCTGTACACTAAAACATTGCACCTATCAAGCCGTTAACAAGGCAATACTAACTAGAAAACAATCCAAAATGTAATCTTGAGTGCTATTTGTGTTTGATGAAGTTTAAAATATCCTAAAGGCTACTCTGTGGCATGTACACATAACCATATTCGTCTTAAATTTAGAAATATCTAGGGACTCGTTTTAATGGGGGAGATAGGTTACAATTTTCAAAACTAATAGAAACAACTTCTTTTATGTATAGTATAAAAGTGAAATTTTGCAAGAAGGGATAAAGATAACTTCAAGTAACCATAAAAGATTTAATAATTTAAATGTAGAAAGTAGGGGGAAAAGGGGCGGGAAGTGAATATGGCCTAGTGAATACCACAGAGGAGCCTTTAAGATATTTTAAACTTAAATTAAACACAAATAGAATTTTAGCCGGCATCTTGAAATGTATTTCAATTGGTGTAGCCTTGTAAATGGCTGGCCAGCTGAAATGTTTTTGAATAGGAATTTTAAAAGAGGTTTTGGCGTATATTTTACATATTTAAGAAATTTTACTAAGCAAAATTATAAAAATTAGTTATACGGTAAATAGTCTATGTTTTAGAGTTTTTTATAACAATAGATTTTAACGATATCTCTCTTTAAGCATTGAAATTGAAATATTAGGGCTAGGCCTTTCTGTGAAAACCGTATTATCTGTTTACCATTATAGCATTACTATTTGTAAATTTTAACGTTTAAAATAATATCTAGTATTACAGTGATAATTACAGTTTATATTGTATAAACAATTATACTTTAAAATCGTAAATAAATTGAGAGTTGGTTTTCTACACTCTGTTATTGTGCAGCAGCAAAACTAATCCTAAGAAAGCAAATACACTAAACATTATCATAGCCGAGTCAAATTTTAAACTATTCTGAAGTAGCTGTTTATTTAACATATTCACTGCATTGGGTATTAGGAAACTAGAAAATTGCATTTATAATGTAATTTCTTGATTACGATTCTAATGGCCTAACCGGTTATTGTATACAATAACAAATACTTCTTATAGCTTTTTACAACCTATAGAGATCACGTTTAGAGAGTAAATTATTAAATTATCGTTGTAGAACTAGTTGTTTCTTCAAATTTAATGTGCGCACTACGAGGAGCTAAAACCTTATGAGTATAACTAAAGAAATGATTTATTTATTAATTTTGTAAAACACATTATAAACAACATTGGAGGCAACAATGATTACTTCATTCCTAAAATATATTTGTGTGCTCTAAGGAATATAATATGTATGTTCTGAAATTCAAATTAAATAAGCCATTATTTTTCATTTAATTAATTTAAAAACTTACATTGTGTTTACTCTGAGACAATTTAGAAAATATTTTTAATTCTAAAATTTATTATATGAAAATATATCATTAAAAATCAAGTTTCATAAATTTGAAGAAAACTAATAATTTCAATGTATTAGTTATTTATATTGTATTATTTATTAAATCATTATTGAGTCAGTAGAAATACAATACCCCATGTTTATATTCGCTTCATTGTTCTGTACAATTAATTGTACAAACGTTTGCTTTCTTACACGCCACTTTTAATTAATATCGACTAAATATTAGACATTTGAATGAGTATGGCGAAAATTCTGTATTTTATTTTCTCTAAAATGACAACACTGTAATGATGATGGATATGTCTTGTACTTGTTTCTGAATTCCTTACAATAATAATAAAAATATATATAGAATCATGGGCTTAAATTAAAATTCACTTTTGAAATAGGATTAGAAATATGTCAGAAGGAGCAAAGGCAGAAAAAGGGTATTTTGGTGAAGGTACTACCTGTGGGTATTATCAATAACAAGGGTGAACTTTTTTCTACCACTTGCCATTTTATTTACTCCAGGCTACATTTTTTAAATTATAAAATTGTCTTTATTTAAAAAGACTGTATTTCTATTCTTTAAATGACTCTCAAAATATACAAGGTAAATATACACATAACAAAAGAATTGGGATTTTAATCGAAGTTTGAATGTCTCACTATCAGAGTTGATTGAATACTTGTTTGAAAAATATATACTTCAAATATAAATATATTATTTTCATGCTAATTCAGACATAAAATGTTGATGTATTGTCCCTCAGTATTATTTTAAAAATATCTAAAAATATTTTAGCCGTTAAATTCATTTTAGTTATAAATAGCTTAGTGGACAGAGTTTTCCGATCTTGATGGTTTTGTTGGTTTATTGTAATATTGTAATAAATTGGTACAAGGTGATAGTCATGGCGGAATATTATAGGAAGAACTGGCCATGCTTCCTAGCTACTGGAGGTCACGAAATTTTTAATATTGGAATCCTCTAAAAGCTAATTTGAGTTTTATTTATGTTAGCCAAGTGCAAAATCTTAGATTGTAAACGTGCTATAAATGATTCTATAGGTATTAGTTGAAGTAATAAAAAAAATTAATGTGATAAATGTATATATAATTCTTTAGTTTGTAAATAAAATTGATTACATATTTTAAAAAGCAGTTTTATTTTGCCAACTAGGACTATTTTTACGAGATTTAATATCGATAACTAGCTAATATACAGCTTTCAAATGTATTAGGGTCTACTAAATTTCACAGAAATTACTGTTCGTGGAACATTTTATCTTTCTAGCAGATATTTTATAGTCGTTTCTAATATGTTTATATTTTAATCATTTCCTCCATGGCTTGGTTAGAAAATGTCTGGTAGTTTTAGCGGCTTAAGCTTGAAACCTATCAGGCCGAAGCTACTTAAATTAATCCTAATGTGATTCAAAATCGGATGTGACCCGAGCTATTATTACTACACTACTCAACAAATATTTTGTGCCAGGGCAACTCAAGAGTGGTCTACATGTATTTTATCACGATGATTTCATAGCTGGTATCTTAATTTTTGTATCGCTGATAGTTTTAAAGTTACACCTTCTTTAAGATATTACAGTGTGTATGAAACTATCTCTCCCGAGTGAAAGAAGCGAAGCGGCCATCAACCGCAGTCAAGTTGACAGAACTGAGCCTGTTTTGTGACAAATCCTTCAAACCTCTACTTTCAATCCCAAGATTTTCGAGGTGCTAATTACATTTTGACTGCCTGCTCACTGGCTGAGGCCGAACTCTTAGCCAGTTGGTGGTCAGAGTTTGTTCTGTAAACATTTGTATCTCTCTGTCATAAGCTGCTATTTATGAAGTTAAATGTACATTTTATAGTGTATAAAATACCAAGTAGCGCAATGCCTAGAAATGAGGTTAATAATCCAGACTATTTTTTAATGGTGAGGTAACACGTAAAAACAGCAAACTTAGTTTTACTCCACCCCTTAAGAAGTGGTATACGCTTTACTTTGGACGCAAAATTGGTGATTGAGATAAAAAAAAATTAGGCCCCTTTATATGTTATGTCCCTTGTGTCATAATTCTGCGGGTTGATTAAAGGGTCCTCGCCACATGAATTTAACTGTTTCAATGATTTGCCGGAAACCAAAAGCTCACTCTAGAAAAAGTCACTTTTGTCTCACAAACATTTCAGGTATTAGTTCTGAATCAAAGCCTACCCTGATTTTCATTTACCATTAAACCTGTGACTCATAGTAAAGAACTGTCTGTGCCAAAACTTCCAGAAAATGCCATACCTACAAATGATTAACAATAATAAGAACCTGTAGAATATGGTGATAATTGATTATGTAAGATTTGATACAACTTTCGAAGCTTTCTGTTCATCTTCTGTGCCATATTTACCTACTCAAAGAAATCTCAATGACCTTGTCCTATATTTGAACTTATCTAAGAGGCAAGCAGAACTTTAAGGCTCTCAATTGAAAGGCTGGAATCTCTTCCACAAAGAAACAAAAGTATGTGGCATTTGACTTTATGGATTTCCTTTTCTTTTGAGATGATTTTTTTTCAATCATGTTTATTCTGTTTGGAAGCGCTTTGTTACAAATATAAAAACAGAATAGTGGCGTTTATTTATATATTCTTCTAAGGTTATCTAAAAACTGTGATTATCCACTGTAGAAATAATTTTACATAATTGCCCCTAGCTCAGGCTGTAGATATGAAATATATGTTAACATGAAATTCCTACTGGATAAAATAAAGTATGAAGAATACAAATTGAATAGCTGTGTTGACTTGAAAGTCATTGCTATTTCCCTAGGACTAAAACCTAGTTTCACGAAGCGCTGTTTTTATTTTTGTTTGTTTTTTGAGTGGAACAACATAGACTAGAGAAATCATCACACACAGAAACAATGGCCAAAGTGAACATCATTAACCTCAAGAAAGAAGAATATTATCAATACACCACTTGTTGATCCAGTAAAGATGTATCTACCTCCAAACCATATACATCTAGGTCTTATGAAGAACTTTGTTAGAGGAATGGATGAAAGTGGATTTGGCTTTACATACTTCAGGAAAAAATCCCCAGGGGGTCATTAATGCAAAGATCAAGAAGGGACTATTTGTAGGACCTTAAATAAGGTAACTTATTCTCACCCTTACTTCCTACTACCAAAGGTAGACTACATCGACAGGAGCCTAACTATTCCCTATATTAGTTCAAATAGTTACAGGAGGGATTATAGAAGCAAATATATAGTCAAAGTAATATTTTTAGGCCTAGATAAATTTCAGTGATCAGTGAATTAAAATATTACAATTATTTAATGTTTAATATACGTTAGCTTAATTTCGTCCTGCAATCTATTATGGAACATCACATAAGCCAAGGAGCCTTGGGTGCACTAAACATTAGTAAGAAACGGGATGATCCATAGTTTGTTTACAGTGTACACAAAAATACCATAACACTGACCTGAACACTCAGGGTCAAACATAAACCAAGCTCGGAGTTTGTTTATCCGAATCATTTGTGCACCAATCATAAGCAACAAGTCAAACGGGTGGCCAAGTCCTAGTTGGGAGAGCCCGATACACACAGAATGATAAGCTAAGCTATGTTGTTCTGTGCTGTCCTCTGCTAAGACTTTGTCAATTTGGTTCCACACTCATTGCTAAGCTAAGCTAAACAATAATCCCTCTTTCCCCTCCAGAATTCAGTTTCTTTCTTGTCTGCTCCAGTAAAGTTTAGTTATGATGGCGTTCTCCAAAATGTCTTGTTTAAGTTCAGATGATAATACCGAGGAAGAAATAATGCTGCTATTAGCAGCTGTTTTGAAAGATGAAGAAAATTTAGGAGGTGGAGGTTTGACTTGTTCAATTAACGCTTCCATTTTATTATAAAACATTAATTAAATATAAAAACTATGTATCATATTACTTAAATACACGCGAAACAAACTGAAAACAAAACTTCAACACTTCTTTAGTTATTTTACCCAGACCAGCATTATGTCTGTTCAACACGGAGCTCAAGCTGCGCTATGCGGATGCGCAACGTAAGATGGCTCAAGATGGGAGATGGAGAAATTGCCCGGCCAGCAATCGGAAAAAATATAACGCGGCGTAGCAAGGGATAGCTTATCCTAGCTTACTGTGTGAACCTACACATTTAAATACATGGTCCACTATTTTTCTAAAGCGTTAGCAGATCAAATCTTAGCTTAGCTTAGCCTAGCTTATCATTCTGTGTGAATTGGCCTTAAAAAGTGCAGCATGGTTAGATACACTAACCAGCTTTAACAAAGAAACAATCCAAATTCTGTTTGAATAAGAGAGTAAGAGAAAACAGTCATTATCTTAAGAGCGTGTATCACATGTCCATCAACCATGTGATACAGTCTGCTAAAAATAGTAGATTTACAAGAACACTATTGCACGTGGATGATGTCTGATTAAGCATCAATGGAGATAAATAGTTAATAGAAGTTCCTAATACTGAACATTGTTGAACTATTAAATACTATTTGGACAAAAACTGCATTGAAAAGGCCGTTTTTGACCATTTTAGAATGGTTTCACAAATAAGAATTTTGCACAAATCTTCATTTTGTCCTAACAGAAACATATTGTAGTTGTTAACAAGAAACTTTGTTGCTTTATCCCCCATCATCATCATCATGGACAATTTCGAGTAATCCTTCAAATACGAATGCACTGCACACATTTCTGGCATATCTTAGACTTTTCTTTTCCCTTTTACTCCCAAAGCTCGCGCAAGCTGGAAGCTGAGTTGGGCCTGCTATGATATACACTGTTAAAAAGGGTGCCAGCCACTCTAACATAACTACTCAGTGAGTGGTGTTCGGACACCAAAGAACAATACTCCCGTTAAAAAAAAAGTTAAGGTAATCTTTACTAACATGAATGTACGGGGAAAGATCCGTATGGGCTATGGTCTATTGACCTTAGCTTACAATCGTATATCCCCTAGTTATTGCCCTAAGTTTATTTTCGCTTAAGGTAACACATTTAGGTTACAGAGTGTAACAGAGCACCAAGCGGCTCTTAAGCACTTGTAAGTATAAGTCCAAATTCATTTAAGTTAATGTCTCTTTTTTCATCAAATAACTTATGACGCGCCAAAAGAGACATAGTACAACTCGTAGGAACATGATTAAGAACAATGCATTTATCGAACTAAGCATGAGTCTCTATGCCTAGATTGTATTTTCTAAATACTTCCCGAACTTGGAATGTACTAATTGGCTGCAGGTTGCTCTACATGTAATTACCATAAACTGGTATGAACAAACCATAACACCCTAATCCGGGGGTTATCAAATTATAGCAATACAACCCTACGTGATACAACAATAAACTAAATAGTTATAAGATATAAACCAGGACACGGATTCTGATGCTAGCCACACATTCTTTATTTCGTGGCGTCCCTTTCGCGTCCAGTAGGCGAAGCCATTCTCTCCCGCCTGGTTAGTCTAATAGGAGAACAGGAGGCTGATCAGCTCCTTGATATATGATCCAAGTGAAGACTAGGTGTGGAGTGTTTTTTCATATGTCGAAGCAACTTATATTAAGCGAATGCAATGAACTGGGGAAAAGGTGGGGTGAAGAAGGAAATATAGCCCCGCCTCCTTTTTGGCCTTCAGGAGGTCCCAGACTCGATTAGAAGAGTCCATGAATTAGTGCGCATGCGCTTGGACTTCCGTCACATCAAGACGGGAGGTCCCATGCTGTCTCTTCTTTTCTAGCGTAGACAATGACGGTGTAGGATGCCCGCGGTTAGCGAGTTGGTTAACATAGAAAATATGGTGCGTTAGAGACAATATTAGAAGGTGTTTGGAATAATGTATTTTAGTCGAGTTGTTTGGATCAGATTGGGTTGGGTTGGAAATATTTAACCTCGCACAGATCCAAGACGAGAACTTGGATGGTCAGTTGAAACGGGCTGAACAAATTTAGAGTCTTTCAAGCGTATTTTCCAGAATTTCTTAGGGAAACATAAGGCACATATCTAAAAAGAAATAATGCATTAGCTGTTAAAACCTCACAGGACAATGGAGTAGTAGCATGTATTTGAAAGTAAATTTATTTGATTCACACCAGCAAATCATGGAACAGTCAGTAAAGAGTATGGCAAACATTATTATTATTATTATTATTATCACTGCGTCTTACTGCCCGTTCGGGTTATACGCACTTACACTAATGTGTAGTGGTAGGGTGATTGTGAGAAGAAATGGAGGACCTACAGTTTAACTTGGGATCCGAACCACTGGTGGAGGCCTGGCATTCCACACATTCATAAGTTCTGATTAATACACGTCTTGTAGAGGTAAAGGAAGGGTTTGGCAATCAGATAAATCTGTGCCGGGACCGAGGATTGAACCCCGAACCCCCAGTACAGAAGTCCAACACCTTACCCCTAGACCACCAGGTTACCTAATATGGCAAACAGATCCACCAAGATATTTCCAGCTTTAAAAAGTGGTACCAGGGCATGCATGTTATGGTCCAAGTATACTTGCTTATTATTTTTGGTCCTTTAAGAGGGAGGTTTCTGAGTAAAAATACAGCAAAATATCACACACTTCTAACTTTTAGGTGAGATAACTCTTTACTATGTGTGTATTGTAAATAGTACTGTAAACTTTAATTGGGCGTCACTAAAATTTCTTTGGTGATAGAGAAATTTTATAAATATATTCGAATTCGGAACAAAAAAGCACAATGATATTTATCTATATATGCTTTTGGGAGACAAATAAAGGACCGTTTTGTTGCCCAGTGGTTTTTATAAAGGGGTCCCAGATCTTAATGGGCACTAGTTTGTGTGAGTAAACTTCAGAACCATAAAGAACTACTTAAAACATTAGAATGTAGAGTACTAGTTATTGATATTGGAACGATATTAGTCTCTGACAATGGAAACTGGTGCGCTTATCCTTGTCCACCCCAACTGCGCTCTTTGCTCTCTATATCTCCCTCCTTGTTTAACAAATTTTCAGCTGTAGTCCCACTTGGCTGGGGGATTAGAGGAGAGGGGTGGGAGGGAAATATAAACGTCTAGAAGAGTCTGGGATCATTTTATTTTAACCCAGTATCCTAAAAATGGAGAATTCCAGACTTATTAACTTTGACCCCTATATATACACGGTCAGTGAAAGGCAGAGAGTGCCAGTTCAAGTCCAGGCTAGCCAAGTGGGTGTACTGGCGTGTCCGGACTACCATGCCCGGGAGAGGGCAGCGTGACCAGTAAGTAAGCTAGGGTGTCCAGTGTATGGGCCAGCGTGTCTAGTACGTGACACAGCATGTACATTGAATGGTATAACGTGTCCAGTGAGTAGGCTAACGTGTCCAGTTAGTGGGCTAGCGTGTCCAGAGAGTAGGCTAACGTGTCCAGTTAGTGGGCTAGCGTGTCTAGTGTATGAGCCAGCGTGTCCAGTGCGTGACACATCATTGAATGGGATAACGTAACCAGTTAGTGGGCTAGGATGTCCAGAGAATAGGCTAACGTGTCCAGTAAGTGAGCTAGTGTGCCCAGTGTATGGACCAGCGTGTCTAGTGTATGGGCCAGCGTGTCTAGTGAGTAGGCTAGCGTGTCCAGTTAGTGGGCTAGCATGTCCAGAGAGTAGGCTAACGTGTCCAGTAAGTAAGCTAGTGTGCCCAGTGTATGAGCCAGCGTGTCTAGTGCGTGACACAGCATGTACATTGAATGGTATAACGTGTCCAGTGAGTAGGCTAACGTGTCCAGTTAGTGGGCTAGGGTGTCCAATGTATACGGTGACCATACGTACTGTTTTTTGCAGGACAGTACTGTTCTTTGAGGTGATGTCATGCTGTCCTACAGAATATGCGATAGTACATCAAAAGGTACTGTTTTTTTAATCAAGTACTTCCAAAAATACTTCATTTTGAAGCAAGAGAAAATAATATTTTGAGTTGAACAGCGCTAGTGCAAGGAACATCATCCTTGAGCAGTTGGCAAACACTCAACACATGTGCTGCGCTATTTCGAACAAGAATGGAACTTCTTTCTTAGCTCTATGCGTTGATACCACTTAGCCTACTGTTCTTAATTTCTTATCCTTGTCCTTTTGGCGGGCTTCATTTGTTTTCTTTACCTTCAGTTGTCTCGCCAATTATGTGAGAGTAAGTGTTGTGATGTCAATTAATATGGTAATCAAGTTCCTTAAAAAAAAGTATTAACTACTTGGAAAAAAAAATTGCTGCAAAAGAGGGTACCTTTGCATATAATACAACTAAACATATGCAGAGTTTTCGTTCCCTTGACTATCGAAGCTGGTAACGGGTATGTTTGAACCCAAGCTATCCTCAGCCCACACTAAATTGGAAGCACTTGTAAAAATGTTTTTGCGAAGGAGGCCCATGAGAGATTGAATATTGATTTAGGAACAGCACGTTATTTCAGCGTTATAAATGACTCTTCCAATCCCCATAACATTAAGATAGTACTATTGCTTGTACACTACTTTGATTGTACCCAGGAAGTAAAAGTCAAGCTTCTGGAACTGAAAGGCCTTCCTGGGGAAGACTCTGAGCAGCTTCACAGCTACGTTTACTCTACCTTATTTTCATTAATTTTAATGGAAAAGTGTGTTAGTCTTTCTGCATACAATACTAACACTAATTTTGGAGGCCCTAACCGAAGGGGGTAAACAAACCTGTTTAGGAAGCTCGACAACTCTTGTGCAAAAGATGTGATTGGCATAGGCTGTGTTGCACATGTGATAAACAACTGCATCCAAAATACAACAGACTTGCTACCAATTGACATTAAAGTAATTGTTGTCAAGATCTACAAATATTTTCATATCCACACTGTCCCTGTAAGTACATTTAAAAAATGTTGTGAGTCTGTCGAAATGGAGTACAAGAAGATGCTATCTTTTTCAAAGACTCGATTCCTCTGTTTGGTGCCAGCTGTGGAGCGTATCCTCTTAATGTATGAACCTTGAAGGAGTATTTCCTAACTTATCCTTCTTGCTCAACAATATTGAAACATTTGTTTGAAAACTCTGTGGGTGAAGCATAGCTTTTTTTTTCTCAATGTCAGCTTTCTATTTCACGAGGAAATTTTGAGTATTGGAGGTGATAATAAGTGTGCAACTGATGCCGCACTAGAATATTATGAGCTGCTTGAGAAATTGAAAAGCAGGGATAGTGTTGTATTCTTGCTAATGAAAGTAAGAAGCTGGCTTAGCAGCATTGAAACAGTCAGCGAGGTGAATTACAGAAGCTAAGGCTTTCTACTCGGTTTGCATTGTATATTTGGAAACATTGACTGCTCATCTGAAACAGTTATAACTTTTTGAATGGGTCAGATTACGTGAGCAAGTTACGTGGGAGAAGGTACTGGCTACGTATGAGGCTTTCAAAGATGCCATTGGCTCTACTGTGGATGAAAATTCTCTTTTTGATGAAATAACAGCGTTAGAAATCTTTTTAGCTAGGGAGAAAATTCCTTGGTGGAATGAGGGTAAAATTCCTATCCAAACCAGGTGTTTGGAAGTGTTTACTTTTATGAACAACAAGCTTCACCCTGTTAAAAACCTGAAGTTGCTATGTAAGTTTATACTTTGCCTGCCTGCCACGGGTGCTTAAGTTGATATACTTTTTTCTATAATAAATAACTACCGGGAGCGTGAAAAAAACCCAAATGAGTATTGGTACATTAAAGGCTGTGATACAGGTCTATACCAATTTTGACGAAACCTGTAAGGAAATGTTCAAATACCTGAAATTTTAATAAATAGTTTTATGTCTAAACTATCTCTCTCTCTCTATTATTTTTTATTCTATCCACACCATATATAAATTATACAGGCATGTCATACACCTTAGCCTCAAATAATACAACTCGTATATGTGATATATTTTAATGTCCTGTTTTTTCTAAAAAAAAAAAATATGGTCACCGTACCAATGTATGAGCCAGCCAAGGGTGTAGAAATCGGGAGCTCCTGGAAGTCCAACCCCACACCCCCTGGAATTTGTTGGACCACCCAAAAGGGGGGGTTTACGTATACATACAAAAAATTAACAATGTATAGCCTTTTGTTTAAATTACAGTTTAATTTAAATGCCTTCAACCAAATACCAGTTAATACCTATTTTAAAGTTCATCTTCTAGTTGAAACTTGTAAAACTTTATAGTAAAATTAGCTCTGCCAGCATTTAAATATTTTTTTCCCTACAATCAAACAGATATTGGGAAACAAAGGACGTTTCTTGGTATGAGTTTAGTTGTGGGGTCCGAGAAAAGTAGGTAAACATTTTTGCTATCATTTGTAAGATCTTACTTCATGAATCAGCGAGCGGAAAGAGTAGCGACAATTGTCAGAAATGAAGTCAGCAGCTTGTGTAGGCTGAGTACATGGATTTCCCCCCATCCTCTCTTTCAACACACCTACTCACGCAAAGCACTATTTGAAGCTATGACAATTTTGAAGCCATTTAAAAGATTTGAACAGCACCGCATTATTAGTTAGTACAGTGTTGAGTGTAGTGAAAGGTTGTGTGTTGTGTCGGTTTGTGGTTTTGGATAAAGAAATCAGTGTTATAATACTAGTGGCTTGTTGATTGTTGCTAATGTAATTAATATTAGTGTTAGTTAAATAATCGAATAGAAATATCAAGCCTTAATAAAAGTAAATACACGCTTGGCACCTGGCTTGTTAAAGAACCATCAGCCGAGGCACCAAAAGAGGTGAGATTTTTTTTATTAGTTTTAATCCCCCAAATTTCACTACCAGTTGTATGATTGTGGTGGTTATACCTGTGAGGGATCGTGAAATGTAATGTCATTTAAGGCTAGGGATGGCAAATCTATGGCACGCGTATCACCCAGTGGCACACGAACACAATTTGGGTGATACGCTGACATGAAATAAATTAAACATGGTATAAAACTCTTCCCAACGGGGTATATTTTTTTAAAGGCAATAAAATTTCGACAGCCATGTCATGTCACACAGTACTTTTTGAAGTCAACGGTTAGAAATCGTCTGGGCTCGTACTTAAGAGCATCTTTTGTGCTGTTAAAGACAACACGGTTTGAACCGAACATATAATATATAACTATAAAAATGCAATATTTCAAACTAATATCGGGTCTACCGAGGGTGGTTTTTCCTAAAGGGCCTCCCCACTCCTCTTCCAAGCAAATGTAGGTAGATTATCTCTAAAATGTTTTCTTCCTCGTCCTTACCCCATTAGAGCAATTATCAATTATACGTATAACCTGAACAATGTAAGACGTGGAAAGTACAAAAGTTTTGGTTTTAAAGACTCATTAAAAACGTAAATAATAGGTGACAAAAAAGACTAGTCCAAAATTCAGCAAGTCCCCTGAGTGGCACACTGGTCGGAAAAGTCTAGCCAATCCCTAGTCTAAGAATACAAAAATGAATTATTATGAGTGATACTTTCGGAAAAAGGAGGGAATGAACCCCTAAAGGAAGCACCCACGGTACGGTTCAGACTATATATTAAAATGTATTGTATTTATTCGACCCACCATTTGATAATGAACATGTAATTTGGCTTGCTTGTTTAAAAAAAGGCGATTCAGCTCTAGTGCATAAATTGTTCGACTGGCATTTTTATGTATAGTATTTTTAAAACCCAGTAATTGTTTATTTAGTAGCATATGTCAACAAAGCTTTATATTTTACAAGTAGGCAGGGCCTACAGGTATATTACATTTCTGAGAAAATAGATGACATTTCTAAAACATTATTTACTACTTTTTTAAATTCCTATTACGCTCTTGATGTAATATTTTACATTCAAATGCACACAGTTTTGATTAAAAATAATATTTAATATTTTAGAATCAAGCATACACCCCCGTAACCTTTTCACTCCCAACACAAACAGTATACCACCAATTCCGGCACCACCAACACTGCATTATGCTAGGGTCTATGTATTTATCTACATGATGAAACACAAAATTGGGCATATGTGTTCTTTGTCAAAATCGAATACATATGTGCCTCAGGAAATTCGGAGTTTTTCAAAATTCAACCCTTATGGGAGTAAAGACGGTGGTTTTTATGTATATTCTAAGCCGCTTGAGCTGGAAATATGAAACTTGGCAGAGGGGTTATTTTAAGGTAACGGGCCTAAGGATTTTTTTGAATTTTTCAAAACTCAACCCCTAGGGGGGTGAAGGGGCAGGGGGTGTTCTTTTATGTATCCTCCAAACTATTTGAGCTGAAAAGATGAAACTTGGCAGGAAATTCTTTTTAGGTGAAGGGCGATAGTTAATCTTTTTTTATTTTTCAAAATTCTACTCTTAATTGAGGGAAGCGAGAAGGAGGTGATTTTTCCGTATATTCCAATCCGCTTGAGGTGGAAAGATTAGACGTATTGTAAACAATCCCTCAGCGCCTCAGTTGGTATAAAAGCGAGGGAGACCACCGGATGGGACTTCAGTCGGAGTAGCGAGAGGAGCCCAACAACAGGTCAATGTCTGATAAATCTGCATTGAAACTCCAAGTCTCGCTAGTCAAGAGCCCTGCAAAGAGAGGAACTCCACAAGGCGTGGACCCTCCACCAGAAACACCTTCAGATCAGTGTTTTTCAAAATTCAACCCTTATGGGAGTAAAGACGGTGGTTTTTATGTATATTCTAAGCCGCTTGAGCTGGAAATATGAAAATTGGCAGAGGGGTTATTTTAAGGTAACGGGCCTAAGGATTTTTTTTAATTTTTCAAAACTCAGCCCCTAGGGGGGTGAAGGGGCAGGGGGTGTTTTTTTATGTATCCTCCAAACTATTTGAGTTGAAAAGATGAAACTTGGCAGGAAATTCTTTTTAGGTGAAGGGCGATAGTTATTTTTTTTTATTTTTCAAAATTCTACTCTTAATTGAGGGAAGCGGGAAGGAGGTGATTTTTCCGTATATTCCAATCCGCTTGAGGTGGAAAGATTAGACGTATTGTAAACAATCCCATTTGAAGAGTGGGTTATTTGCTGTTCTCTCTGATACAACTTGATGTCCAACTCCCGCCGACGGTACAACAGGTCATCTACAGAGAGCGTCCTGCTCCTCGCGCCCCCAGGGGAAGAGGGGAAAGGCGGAGGAAATGAACGGTTTCCTACAACGCCTTCACCTAGAGCTCCGTGCCCCGTGGATCTACGGCCGGCGCCCTGGGTACCTTGAACGTAGAATAATTAAGCATTTATATTGTACATATATGTATTAATGTATTAAATATGTAATGTATCATGCGTTCAATAAAGAAATGGGCCCTAAAAAGCCTGGGTCTCCTCTCGCTCTTCGGCGAGTCCTCTCGGACCTTCCTCGTCTTTTGTACCAGCGCCTCAGTTGGTATAAAAGCGAGGGAGACCACCGGATGGGACTTCAGTCGGAGTAGCTGTTCTCTCTGATACAACTTGATGGAGATATGTGGCTGAAATTTTTGGGTCTTCGTCTGCATAGCATTGTATAGGAGAGGAAGAGACTTTTAGGTATCTCTTTTTCTCCTACACACATACAAGGCAATGTGACATTTTGACATCGTTTAGTAGTTTGATTGAATATAAATTAGATACATAATTGAGTAAATACCGTAATTCCTACAAGCCTATAAGCTAAATGATCGTTTGAGCTGTAGCGTTGTACAGACTACATGAGTTCTAAGATTAGTTCTAGAATAAAATAATATCTCAAAACATTTCTAAAACATATGTACACTTCCTAAATAAGAATTTGAATTCGAAAAACTATTTAACATAGGTGTATGGTTTTTATGTAAAATGCATAGTACTCACCCCGTTCACCGATTTAACTCTTATACGCACTCTATCCAAACATGCCCATTGCGAAGTGCCAAGTTGGCACTACCAACTGAATGTTCCGTCCCTCATAGACTAACTGACCGGCCGGCCAGAGTGACATCAACTTCCGGAAAAGCTATGTTCAGAAATGATTCTGGCTCATTCCAGATGGAATAAGAACCTGGTAGATTTATCTCGTGACGTCTACCAGGTGCCAGAACATTTTAGGTCCAGAGTTGCTAGAGTGATACCGAGACTCCGTTCCTTTTCCACTTATAACCCCATCCACTATTTTCATTTTACCTCTTATGGGATATTGGGCATTATATATAGAACACGGAGTGACTTTGAGAGAACGTTTAAGTTATTTTCCAGTTTATGTAGTTCTATAAGAGATTAGTAGTACATAAAGTTGTTGATATCTTGTTTTTGCAACTACCTCATACTTAATATAGGAAAATGACTTAATTATAAGCAGTCTTATTTAGTTACGGAACCACTCCCTTGGGAAATCATTCGATTATTGAAAGTTTATTTTTATTTGTGGTTATTCTTGTTGTTCCCCTTCTGTGTAACAAATTATATCTGTCTATTTATTTATATTCTTATTTCCAATTAAAATATCATTTGTTTTAAACCTATCTTGACTTATGATATTGTATTAGCGATTTTGCACGTTAACTCATTCATAACCGCCTCGGTGGCGTAGTTGGCTAACTCGCTTGTCGTGTTGAGCTTGAGTTCTGAGGACGGGGAGATCGAGGTTAGAATCTCGGTCGGGTGTCCTAAATGGTTTTCCACTCTACCTCCACGCAAATGCGGGTTCACTTCCTCTAATTCCACCTTCCCAATTCCTAATCCACTAGAGTAATTAGTACTTAAAGCGTATAACCCGAACGGGTAGTAAGACGTGGCGCTAAAAAAAACTCATTCATGCTCTCTCTCCTTTGTAATTATTTATTAAGTTCGCCCTTCCTTTTACAATCTAGTAAAACGGGGGCGTTTCAGAACGTAATACTTCTACACAAAGTTTGTCTTTCAAACATATGTAATACCGTTTTAAGATACCTTATTTCATTATATTTATCAACATTTCAATATAATATGCAGTGGTGGCTTGTAGCTAAAATTAGTGGGGGTACTGCTCCAGAAATTGTTTGCCTTTGTTTAAAATTGTGTAAAAGGGGAAAAAAGATGTATAAAAAGAAAATGTATTCAGGAACTTTGATAAATATTAACAAAAAAAACTTTTTACTTACTTCAACTTAAATTGTTACAGTTCAAGCTTTATCTATTCATTTAAAAATTAATTCCATTCTTTTTTTTAATTTGCGCAAAAAGCTCAATAATATTCTCTTTGATCTCTGGATGACAATTGAGGAAATTTTTCTACATTGAAAGTATTGCAAGCGCATTTAGTTTTTCCGAATTCATAGCGCTTCTTAAAAAAGTGTTTATTCTTTTCAATGCTGAAAAGCAGTGCTCTACCTCTGATGTAGTCATGGGAATTGTCAAGAGGATTTTTATACGTTTCGTAATTTCACTAAAAACATCATCTAGATTATTTTCCAAGATAAATTTCAGCAGCTCAATTAATTTGCAATATTCATGTAGTTTAGTTTAGTTTAGTTTAGTTTCAAGCTTTTCTTTGTCAATCATGGGATAAGCTTCAGTGATCAGTAGCAGGGCTATATATAATCAATAGTATCTCTTTCATGGGATGTTCATTCTTAAATCTAACGAAGCAATTCTTGTTGAACAATTTAGCAGTTATTAAGTGTTTAGTGGAAGAATATCTGTCCAATATATCAACACATATATAGTCACACAATTCCTTAGTTACAATCACAGAACTTAGGCCATGGTTAAAGTGTTCTGTTAAATTAAAGAACTGAAAAACAAATGAATCAAATAGAATAGCTGGAAGCAGGATAGTAATCTAATTATACACTCTTCTACACTTTATCACATTCAAGAATATGGTAGACGGTTTTTAAGCGCGCACACACACACGCTGAGTAAAAAAAAAACTTCCTTCCACTATCACGCCAGAGCCGGCACTGCAAGAGCAACAGTTCTCTCTCTATCTAGCAGTACCGCCTTCCTTCCCACACCTCGTCTATGTGCGCATGCGCACAACAGTCAAACACCACGTCACTGGCACTGTGAAGCGCACGGTTCAAAGATTTTTGTATATTTTTCATAAACTGGGGGATGGCTACTGAAGTACTGACATTAAGCTAAAGGAATATCTATTGTACTACAAAAATAAAGAAAGAATTAAAGAAACAATGACTCAATTTATTAAATGTTATCGATAATATCAGGTGGAAATAGGGGGCACTGTAGTTCTGCAGTGACTATACACGAGCCGCCACTGATAATATGGTTTCTGAAACTAATATACAAGCTAATACCGGTAGCCAAATTTGAATATATTGTAGTCTTGGCAGAATGTAAACAATGTGGATGATAGCCACATACGGTGATTAAATATATTAAAGATTTTATTTGTATTTGTACACTATTACATGTAAAACTGAATTGTAGGTACAGTATATCCTTTATTGTAAATGTGTCTTCCGCCAAGTGTGGTATAATACTTGCAAACAATATATCTTTTATTTATCAGAGACATATTTCCGCACGAGAACATTGAAAGAAACCGTTAAATCTGTCTCCTCACAATAAAGCACACAAGAAACTTGAGCGTAACACTTTGGTTCTTTGCAGGTGGTGTGTTTATGCCCATCTAGTATAGTCTAATGGGTAAAGCCCAAGCGTAAAGTCTGCAACAGTCAAGCCAACCAACAATTATGATCTTCAGCTAAGTTCGGCACCACTATACAAATTATTAAACAATTAGGATGTTGGAATTCCCCTGGAAAAATTTAACAACGTTAACAGATTCCGACGAAGACTAAAAAAATACCATAATGCTTGACAAATAATATGAAATAATTAAAATCCATTATGTGAACGTGTATTTTTAAGCTGCATTAAAAAAATCATAGTCTGTCTTTACGAGTAGAAGGAATAATCAATAAACTTAATCGCCTTGGAAATTAGTTTTGACTAATAAAGAAAAAACTATGTTATTTTGGATTATTTATACTACCTGATGAAGAAGGCCAAAGATCATATGAAATAAATAGAGAAAAGAGAAACTTATCTTTGTAAGGTTTTTAGCATCAATAATTAAACTAACCAAAAACATAATATACTTATACATATAGATCCCTTTTCCATGGTTGCTAGCCCTGTCTTAAATTCTGTTAATCTCGTCACCCCGGTTCAAAGTCAAACACAGAGGTTAGACTTGAGCGTGACTTTTATTTATCGAAACAAAGCTAGGGTCATTGAATGTCAAGGTCATAAATAAAGTACATTTCGATTTCGGCTACACAAAAAATTCAATCGAAAAATTACTGATAGTATAGGTTGATCACGGTTAAGCATAGGCCTTCATGATGGCGAGTTATATTAGTGATATTCCAGGTCCACTTAAATTAATGAATTTCTTTGTGCACTGCATCATTTTAAGTTCGTTCTTTAACTCTGGACTTTGTTTCTTGAATGTATACCCCAAAGTTCGTCAAATACCAGTTACTGGAGATCCTGGTGAACCGCTGTTTCTTACACCGCTGATTGAAGCTGGAAACATAAATGAAGCTAAGAAAGCCTCAAGAGTGGGAGTCCTTGAAGGTGCAGAACGTATTGAAAGCTACTCCGGATATATCACTGTGAACAAATCTTTTCTTTCAACTCGAACTTATTTTTCTGGTTCTTCCCAGCAGAAGTAAGTAAAAATCAGGCTTTGTCTGAATGGTCTTCACAACTTCACACTAGTAGGTTTTACTTGGACACTTTATTACAATAAACTTTTTGTGCACTCAAATGTGTAGGGTGCATATTACTTTTCAGACATTACAGTACACAAGTCTCGTTAATGGCCCGTCTACAACCAAACGCATCCGCTTGTCGGACTCGCAATGACGTAATTTTGTCTGTCTACAGTAGCCCCATGGCTTCTTTGGTGCTGCTTGTCAACTCAAAGCTGACAGCTGACGGCCTTTA
Organism: Timema californicum; assembly: GCA_902141385.1. Lineage (NCBI taxonomy): Eukaryota > Metazoa > Arthropoda > Insecta > Phasmatodea > Timematidae > Timema > Timema californicum. Next base: position 25,020 of record CABFOW010004104.1, on the reverse strand, counting down.
AAAGCTACCAGACTAAATTATGTATCCCTATGCCGAACCATATGATCTGCAAAAACATGTGTTTAGCAGCTGTCACTTCTGACATTCAAAATTTAGGTATATACCTAAATGTTGACTGTCGGAAGTCAGTTGTGAGCTGTCAGTCAGCACCAAAGAAGCCATGGTGCTACTGTACAATAGCTTATGCAAACACAATCATGTCGGAACTGTCGAACCCACTTGTCGGGAGAAGATGAAGACTGTCCATATCTTGCGTATATGTAGTTGCGTTGGCTTGCGTTCAGCCAATAAGAAAACCAATATGGATGAATTATTAAAATCAAATAATAAGTTCTTTGTTCTATGACAACAGCTCTTGGAAATGTATAGAAATGAATACAGGACTTTCAATTAAAATCAAATATATTTAACCATTTAAATATTTAAAAAATATTTATTTTTCATTTTAAAACATTAATATGAATTTGAATTTTATAGTCATCTTTGCTGTTTGTTTCTATTGGTTGAAATTACATCTTGCGACTTTTCATTGTAGACAGTCTATTTTGTATTTAAGTGAAACGTAATTTCAAGTGCATTTGGGATTGCGTAGGTGCGAGTCCGACAAGGCGGTATGTTGGTTGTAGACGGGCCATTACAGAGTGTAAGTCATGCATCCGTTAAGTCCACAATAGTTCTTGAAATTATAAATTGCATCCACATAGTCTGTATCTTTAAACTTGTGACTGTGCTAACCAATGAGAAAGTCTCTATGTGCAACCAAATATTTCAAAATAGAATATAGAGAGACAATCCGTGAAGCCTTGGTAACTAAGAGTAATAATCTAATAATAATATAACCCCACTCTTTATGACATGGTAGGGCCTAGCTCTCAGAAAATTGTTTCTGAAATGCCACATTTCCAGGGAGGGTTTTATATTTTTAGAAAAAAAATCTGAAATAGGTGTGTAAAACTATAATTTAATTTTGGTATTAGTTTCCATAGCAACTGTTCCTGTTGCTACCATTGGTGCTTTTTGCTGTCATTATTAGTCCTTAGCAGTCCATATTGATTAATCCTAAAGTTAAAGTTTATCCAACTTTTATGGAGTGAACAACATTTTAGAAAAAATTATAATTTGATCTTTCGTAAGGAGCGAATACTTAATAATAAGGTTAATACTTGGATATTATTGTAATTTAATAAATGCAAGTATGAATTAAATTGGTTAGTTAACTTTAAAACAAATTGCATATACATCATGTTATAATTTGCCCTTATAAGAAGTTGGCATAAATTTGGTAATAGCTGGTTACATTGGTAGTGTTGTTGTGATATGAGTCAAATACATACAAAATAACACCACAACATAACTATTGACTGACAAGCAATCACAGTGGAATTCTGAGTTAAAACATCTTAACAATACAGACAGTTTAAAAATAAGTTAGAATAAAGGACAATTTAAAATATATTACACTATATATATGAAGAGTTGGTTAGTTTAAAATGTTTTAGTGACCAAATAATTTACATAAAAGTTGGTTTTGAGTTTTTAATATTATCTAAGTCTTATCTGTGTTTTTTTTTATCCGTGTACTCCTTCCAGTTTTCCAGTCTGAGCTGGAGTTTACCGGAACTTCATTAACCCGACATGTTTCGGTACTGTGAATGGCGTACCATAATCATGGAATTCATTATGTGTAAACATGATGTGTTGTAAACAACCTATAGATGTTGACCTATAGATTTTTTTTGTAAAGTGTGAACTGTTTTCTTCTCTTCATAGTAACAGCCATATTGTGCTCGTCCCTTTTACATATTTTCTATTCATCTTCTTCCAAATATCACTGAAAACAAGAATACAGTTCACATTTTACACTGCTTTCACTGGAGAAAGGGGTATTGGTTACCTCTAGTAGAAAATCAACTATTACTGCCCAATCCCCTGGCCTAGGTTTCATTCTATTGAAACTCAGGGGATTGTGAAATGCGCAACTCAACTTCCTAAAAGAGGAAACCAAAAGACACAAAAGGGAGAGAAAAAGAAATTGTTAAAGGATGATAGGACACTTATATAGGAAAAGGAAAAAAGGAATAAGATTATGGACAGGCAGAAGTCGGAGGGAGTGTCTCGGTCATGTTGGTGCCTGGATATTGTTTATGTTGATGTGGAGGTATCTGATAGTGGAGAAAGTTGTTTTGGATACTTGTAAGTCCTTGGACCAGGATTTATGCTCGCATGGGATTGGTATTCAAATACTTTAAGTGCTTATGTTTGTTGAACCAGGAAGGTTCAAATAATGAACATCGTACAATACTGAGATGGTGCTGTACAAAGTGTGGTGATAGAAAATAATTTATAAATAATTGGATCAGGGGAAATGCAAGGGAATTTTCTTTCTGAGATTTGGTTCCCAGCCTGAGACTAGAAAGGTGTTTTAGCTAACAGGAAAGCTGCAAATAAAGCCATGTACAGTTTGTACAATATTATTTGTGTTTACATTTATTAGACTTATGATTGGATCAGTCTAAAATATATTTTTAAACATATTAATTGTTAAAACCCAACTACAATATGAAAATATTTATTACACAGCTATTTCATGATCATAAAAATAAATCCTTTTGAACTCTTTTCTTTCCCACTTAAACTGGTTTGAGATGGAAAGATCCACATAATAAGGTGCCGATAATCACTTTCACTATACTCTATAGAGACACATAGCTGACTCACTCATTCACTTACATTAATGTTTGCCCCTGATGAGCTAGACACTTAAAATTTGGGATATTTCTAGCTTCTAGCCTGTAACTGATGGGAAAATTCCAAAAAGTTAATTCAATTTTTAACCCCTGAAAAAAATAATTCAAAATGGCGGAGCAGTTCTAAAGTTTCTGTAACTGATGGGAAAATTCCAAAAAGTTAATTTAATTTTTAACCCCTGAAAAAAATAATTCAAAATGGCGGAGCAGTTCTAAAGTTGGTGCGGAACTTTCTTTGGAGGCCTCTAGTGGCTAAACGGTAACCCTATCAAAAAACTGATTGCACCAGAGCTAGATTTTTTGATTCTAGGTAAATTTTGCACATTTTACCACTCATTTTTTAAATTTTCCTACACTTATGGGACAGCTACAATCATAAAATTGTAAAAATAAAAACAACACTGGAATTACATTAGTTTACACTCACTGGGGGTTTGGGGGCGGAGCCCACAATGAGCAAAGCGAGTATTTTATTTATATATATATATATACACACACACACAGTTAAATATAATTGTCTAGAACCTTGAAATACAAGTAAACACAACCTTATATTTTAGTTTTGATTTCCAGAATAACTATAACACTGCTCCAGTCATAGTATGGCTCCAAGGTGGACCAGGAGCATCATCCTTGTTTGGACTTTTTGAAGAGAATGGGCCATTTTATGTTTCCAAAAAATATGTTTTGAAACGTAGAAAGTATTCTTGGACATCATCCAACTCTGTCATTTACATAGACAACCCTGTTGGAACAGGTGAGGTTTTTCAATTTTCAATAATTAATGCAAGGATTTCTTACAGCTGATTTACTGATAAACTAGATAAACAATTATTATTGAACCAGATATTGTTTGAAATATAGTTTTCTGCATTCGTCACTAAAAATAACAGAGTTAAGATCAGCTTAAAGGTTTTTTTTATTTTAAAATATCTATTTTTCAATTCTATTATGTTTTTACATGATGATAAAACTCTTATACTAGTTTCATTTTCATGGTTTTCTAAAGTAGCATACAGAAAGCTACATTACAATTTGATATATGGTTCAAGCTGTATTACCTAATAAATCAATAGCATTCTAGTTTGTATATTTTAAAATATTACCAACTTCAGTGGGTGAACGATTTAAGGCATCACTCTTGGGACTGGCCTGCTAATAATGGAGGGATTCTGATCAGGTCTACTGAGAGTGGTTTTTCCTAAATGGTTTCCCACTCTCCTTCCACACAAATGCAGTTAGATTACATCTTAAATGCTTCCATCCTCATCCCTACCCCAATGTAAGATGTTTCTTGTACATTGACCGATTGGATTCTCGTTCAGCACCCTTTTTATTACTTACTCTGTCCATACAAGTTCTTCCCCATAGCTTTCTTAGATATCTCATACCAACCACATTCACCTTTTATTTGTGTTATTCCTGACAAACCAATCCATTATATTTATGAAACAATGTTGGAGTTAACACACTTATATATGCCGCCATCTTTGCCTCTTTCAATATTGCTTCATTCTTTGCAGTAGTCCCCATACATCCAATTACTCTCCAAGATGCATTCACCCATCTGTCTATTTAACCATCTATCCTTCCATTTTTTACAGAATATTCTGTCTTTATACACAAAATTATTCACTGCCTTAACACTTTTCCATTTAAACTAAGCTGACAATCATTTCCCAATCGATCCTTACCAAAACCTATCACCTAAGTTTTGGAGACATTTTTACAAAATTCCATTCTGCCTGTCACAACATTCAAACAATTTAATAATTTCTACAAGACACTTTCATTCTCAGCCATAATATGGCATCATCTGCATATAACAGCACTCTCACATTAACATTGTTCTTTTATACACTAACCACATCCACACTCATCCCTCATAGGTACACATACACATCCATGAATACATTAAACAAACATTGTACACATAATACAACCTTGTATAAAGCCCGCAACACACAGTGCATGATTCATTGCTAGATTGCTTGCTCGGTGCTGAGCAGGGCACGCTGCTGTAAAATGACGTCACTGATGGTTAGGCTGCTGGTTTCACTTGATAGGTCCTGTGCTATTTTTCATGCTTGATTCCCTGCTGGTTGGGGAGGTAAGCCAATCAGAGAGAAGACTTCAGTCACGTGACCATTGCATGTCTCGCGGCTTTCTACAGACTATCTGCATGGCCGGCAGATGGCGAGCCTCGTATGAAGCCAACCCAGCAGCGCAGCACGCACAACAACGATCAGCAAAACAGCAGGCAATCTAACACATGCTTTACTTCCATCATTCAGCACTATATTTGCTTTTACTAAGCATGCATCCATACCATACTTTCTAAGAACATTCCATAGCATACTCCTCTTCACACAATCGTACACTTTCTCAAAATCATCAACAACTTCACAAAACACTTTCTACCTCACTGCCATACATTTCTCATATACATGTTGCAATGCAAATATCAGGTCCATGCACACTTTACTTGGCATAAAACCACATTGCACACCCCAACTCTTGTCCACAATTTTTTCATGCACCCTCATAATTAAGATTCTCTCAAAAACTTCTTCTTAAATACTCGAAACACACTAATTGACCAATAATTCTTACATTCACTCTTAATGCCTTTGTCTTTCAATAATTCTTGCATTCACTCTTAATGCCTTTGCCTTTGTACAAAGGATCCATAACAACATTCTTCCAGTCATTAGGAACGCTATAAATTCCAGCACAAACATTGAACAACTCATACAATTTGGCAATATGCCCCCACGCTTTTGCATTTCACTTGTTATCCTATCTTTGCCTGCAGTTTTATCATTCTTAACACTTTCATAGGTTTTTAACACCTTAGCCTCATTAATTCTTTCACCCATCATAACATTTTCCCAATTTTCTGCTACTTTCTCTATGTTTTCACCATACAATTACTCGAAATACTCTCTTCGTCACTCTCTTATACTGTGTGCATCCCAAATCATCTCACTACGTTCATTCGGAATGCCACAGGTCTTCCCTTGCACTCTTTGTTTCAATACCATTGCCTCCTTCCAGAACAGCTTCTTATCTCCTTAAAATCATTCTGCATTCTTTCTCCTTTTAATATAATTTGCTTCTTATTATCCTTCACTAACGTCTTTTCATTCATCTTTTTCTATTTGTATATGTCCCACAGCCTTTTACGTTCTCTTTCACTCTTCACAGCAATCAATTCATTTGTATGCTTCTTTCGTTTCTTTCACAGCTTCTTCCGTTTCTTTCACAGCTTCTTCCACCTGTTCATTCCACCATACTTCTCTTTTTAAGTTTTTTCCTAGCACTTTCTATATAATCAGCATTTATTTTTACAGTCCATTCAAGCTCTTGAAAAATTAATTTTTCTCCCAGAAATCTTTCTTGTTATGCTCTCACACTTTTATCCTGCAATTTTTCCACTTTCACTCTTACTTGGTTAATACTCTTGTGCTGCTTCCTCCAAAAATTCCTACATTAGTTGACTACTGAAATCACTAGGAAGTGATCTGGCCTACAGACAGCTCCACGCACAGCCCTAGTATTCTTTACTAAACTTCTAAAGTCTCTCATTTTACACCACAAACTGAAACATTGTTCTCGAATCGCCCTTTTGACATGTATACACGTGAATAGCTTGTTACTTAAACCATGTGTTTGACACAAATAAACCTTTTTCTAAACACAGTCTCACTAACTCCTTACCATTCTCGTTCACCCTGTCATCACCATACCTTCCTAACACTTTCTCTGAATTCAGTCTTTGGGCTCACACCCATACTTTCATATCTCCTAACAGGATAATTCGTTCACCCAGTTCACATGCATTCAAGACCTTACTGAGCTTATTCCAAAACTCCACTCTCATATTCTCGTCTTCACATTCAGCAGGAGCATAACCAGTAACCAACATAATTCTATGATCTAGATGACACAAACTCATAACTTCTCACAAACAGCTTAGCTGTTGGGCTTAATATTAACCAGGCATTGTGTGTATGATGCAGTGGATAGGGGGAATTGACAATCTAAATGTTTCTAAGTCACTTATACATGCAGCTTGTAATGCACATTTATGCTTCAAAGAAGCAGCTAAGCTTTATTAGAAAGAAAACATTGAAAAGTCACGAAAAGCAACAGAGAAGAGAAAATAACATCCATAGAGATTAAGAAATTGGAAGAAAAAAGCCAGAAAATTGTAGAAGATGCACATAAATCATCTGCTTTGATTGAAGACGAAATAAAAGCCTTGAAATAAACCAGGCATATTTATCATTACTGACTGACTTCACTTTTCAACATTTTGAACTGTATTTTTTTTTAAGTCTGATTTAAAATGTGTGTTAAAATATTTTCTGAGGTTAAAGACTTATTGTAATGTATACATCTGAAATCATTTCATTTTTCTATTATAACTCTAAATATGCTTATCATGCTTTTTAAACAAGGATAAAAACTTCATACCTAGATTTTAGTGTTCCATAAGTACTGCTGTTTTGTGTGTGTGTATTGGTGACTTACATTACTATCTTTTATTGTTGAATAAATATATCATAGCTTAAAGCTCATTTTAATCAGATAGACCTGAATATTATATTATTATTACCTATGTTCTTTAACATTAATTTACTTGCAACACAGCAGAAGATTGTATTTTCTGCAATCTTCCCATTTATCACTTGTTTATTGTTTGTTTAATTCATCAGATTAGTTAAGTTTTTCTTCTTCTTATTTAGATAAGGCCGTTAAATGATGTGTTCCTTTTATACCTGGAAAAATACCTTGAAAAATCAAGGAATTTTGGTATGGACCAACCATGTCACTTTGAATGTTTTGGGAAATATACATGTTATAAGATTGATATGCCTTTTTGTGGTCAGATTTTTATTGTATTTTGAGCTGATGCATTTTATAAATGCACTTCATCCTCCCTGAAAGATGGTAATCTTACTTTAACATGTCAACACTATGGCCCTATTTTATAAACTATGCCATAGTGGAACAAAGCAAGGTAATATTACAATGTTTCAGTGTTAATGAAGGGGACATAGCATTCAAAAACCACTTTAGTTCATCGACCATTTCATTATATTTTGGTCACAGACATTTTTTATATTTGGTGGAAACATTATTTGTACAGGGTGCCAAGTGACCTTTAAAACGGAGTTTGCTTGCTCAAGGAAAAGTCAGAGAATTTTATCGAATTTCTGGAATTTTTACATATGTTAAAAAAAACCAACACAAATTTTGATCTACAATTGTCAAAATAGTATTTTTCTTTCTGTTGATACATACCGTATATCTCTTTAAACACAGCTGATTGTTTCATACAGATTAATCACTTCTCAAGGTCAACATTTGATTATTATGAAGGCCCTATTATTTCCATCCTTCTATTTTATTTTTAATTCTTTATAAATCCACAACAAATAAAATCATACTGACCCACCTAATATTATTTGATAGTGTTTAACTTTGTTACTAGAGGAAATCCTTATCTCTAATATAAATTATCAAGCATTTCATAATTTGAAATAAGCCTTAAGGTAAATATAATTGAATAGTTTAGTTTGTTTAGAATGCTGGTTTTGCTGTAAAATAAAATATCTAAAGCAGAATTAAAGAATTTGTGTTTACATGCAAAACTGTATTTAAATATTTTTATGTACAACCATTAATTATATTTTCATGACTTGAGAATTTAAAATATATATCTATAAATTTTGAATTATCAGTGTTAAATATGTGCATGATAAAACACTGATTATTCTTGGCCGATTGTGTCAATATTGGCCGATAAATCAGATCGGTTATCAAAATCATCCCAGTCTTAG
>CABFOW010004104.1:0-16039 GCA_902141385.1 Timema californicum | reverse complement strand
CACATTTATAACAATTGAAAATTATTAACTAATGATAACCATACAAATTTAATTCTTGGTTTCTTTATTCCAGGCTTCAGTTTTACAAAAAGTGATAGCGGCTATGCTAGAAATGAAACTGCAGTAGGAAACGACCTGTACACTGCACTTCAGCAACTCTTCCTACTCTTTCCAGAGCTTCAAAAAAATGACTTTTATATAACTGGAGAATCTTATGCTGGTAAGTGGTTGTATTTTAACTACAAACAAAACATTATGTGCCTTTATGTTTCTGTGTGTGTATGCATGTGCGTGGGTGAATACACACACATCACATAAATACTCTTTCCCGGCAAAATTGGTAGGTTTTTTGTGCTTGCTCATATAAGTTATTGTGTGCTGATACATTCAGTCAGTTCAGAAAGTGCACATTAAATATCTCAAATAAATTAAAAATGACAGTTCAATGTTTACATATTTGCTGTGGCTCTAAAGAGTGGATTGTGATAAAAGTAAAGGCCATTGTTATTTGTGTGAAACTAACTTTGTTATAAGTAACATGGAAGTATCTTCAATCCAATCTCATGACAAGTTAAAGAAGCATGTTGATGGAGTGAACGCTGGAATTGAGCGCCAAAAATATTTTAGTTAGTCCCTGCAACCAAAAATGCATACACATTCTAGTGTTAATGACTATTAAGTAATTTTGAAACCTGAAAATAAACTTAGTGGTTCTATTTAAACTTTAAAGGGTCCTTGTCAAGATGAAGTTTCTTGTGCTAAAATATTGTGGGATATTAATCAAATAATTACACATTCTTCTGTTAGTAGTTTTTCTGCTTGTGATATTTTCAAAGTTATGTTTTTTTGATAGGTATATTGCTCACAAATTCCAAATGCATAAAGATAAACTTGGATGTATCATTATGTATGGACTAAGTTCTCGTTTTGTTTTTTTCTCTCCAAATGTGAGCTTGCAAATATGGTTAAGCAATGTTCATTTAACTGTATTTCATTTGATGAAGGCATAAATACTGTGGCTCAGAAGACCCAGATGGGTTTTGTTGGTCACTTCTGGAACTAAAATAAATTCATATAATATATTTAAGATCTTGCCTTTTTAAGTCATTCATCATTTCAAAATATATTAATTAACCTTATATCTGCATTAAACGAAGAGGGTTTGGATCATACAAAAAATGCTTCAAATTTGTATGGATAAGTCAAATGTAAACTTCGAATTATTAAATGATCTCAAAAATTACTTGAAGGAAGATTCTCCATAAGATTCATATCTTCTAGAGTTCGGAACTTGTTCTTTCCACATTGTCCATGGTGATTACAAAATTGCACATTAACTCTAGTTGGCCACTAACCAATTTTTGTGTGCACTACATATCATTAATTTAAAGATTTTCCAACAAGATACTCAGACTCACAAGAATAACAGAATCAGCTCTTTTCCCAATTAAGTTTTGTTTTATAAGTTGGGTAGAAAAGTCATAGGTGTTAGAGAAAGCAATGTCAATGCTACCTTATCTAAAAAGTATAGTTATTCTTGCCACAAGAATCCTCCAAACTCTGTTAGTCTCAAACATAAAGCAACTTTGTGAAGGGTGAACTTTTGACAGCAAAATTGGGATTCATGCTGTCATTTTCACTTGAGTTGGAGATATTTATCACTGACTATCGAAACAATCAACCTCTATCGCTATTTATGTTTACCAATCTAACTAAACTACTAAAGCACTTGATGAACAGAATTATAAAATGTGGTGTAATTAATTCAGCAAATACTTCCAAATAATTGTTATTAATTTATTTAAAGAAACAGTCCGCCATGTAGTCACTTCCTACTGTAGATACTGGTTTCACAGCATCAGCAGCTTTAAAAAGCATTAAAGACATCAAGGTATACTTTAGTTCAGAGTTGATTGTCAAAAATTCATAGTTGACCTCTGCAACAAATTTTTACATATGTGTCTTTTCTCCTACAAAATTGCCAAAGGCTCCATTTGTCTCTCTCTTTCAGTCATGATTAATCCGTTCTCTTAGGACCCGTAGGATAACTTATGCATTAGAAGTCCTAGACAGGAAACAACCATATAGCATGGCAGCCAATGTTATAAAAGGAGACTTCTTGTATTTTGTATCAATGCAAGAAGTTATTAACTACCTTAAAGGTTTCACTTCAAGTAGTGACTGGCTTTATCAAATATTTATGAATATTTTTTTCAAAGAAACTGTATCTCACTAACTGCAGTATTTTATCTAAAAAAATTCTTGTTCTCTTCCATGGAAATGTAGCTGTTGATCAATGTTTTTCTGTAAGTAAAGAATGTCTGGTTGAAAACTTATAAAAGTACAGCATTATTGCTCAACATAACTTATGATGCACTCACTGCAGCTGGAGGACTTGTGAATGTGACACTTTCAAAGATGATGATTCATTCTACGAGCAATTTATAAAGAATAAGGACAGAAGTGTTGAATTTTATATTTTTAACAATCAGATAATGAAAATTTCCTTTTGAAAAGAAGGAAAATATTGAAGAAGACTTGAATCTAAAAAAGAAATACGACACAGGATAAAAAAATAAGGAATTTAGAAGTAAAGTAAAGAACAGTTCTGCAAAAAGTAAAGAATTATTATTAGCACTGCATCTAACTACCTGTTCAGGTTATATGCAGAAAAAAAGCAAAGGAAGGTGCAGAAGAACATGAAATGCAAAAATTGAAAAAGTTTTATGATTGAATATTAATTTTTGTTTCCATTCTAAAAAAGCTTTTGTTTGTAGGTTATACTATCTTAATTTTTAAACTGCAATTTTCTTTATTTCCAAGTAATTCATTTCTAATATACTTTATTCTTTATTTTCCATTGAGGATTCTGTATTTTTATCACTTCGTATTAATTAAAAAAATTCAATAATTAAAAAAGATGATTTGGTGTGGAAAGGATTGGCTGTGAGAGGGTGTTGGCAATTGAAACAAATGTTTGTGTGTTTGTACACACGCATGCACACTTTTTTTAGAGGTTGGTGGAATCCACTTATTCTTAAATTCAAATCTTCATTTTACCTTTGAACCCCAAATTTGAATCAGAATCATAGAAAGTATTACAAGCACAAGTGTTTTAACTTTCCCACATGGGTAGAAATTTTTCCTTCCCTTCTGATTTTGTTCACATCAAGTTGTGAATTAATGCTCTTGAGGTTTGGTTGTTAGGTTTTCTTTTCATTATATTGTTTTTCTTAGCAGCACATCTTACTACTCGTTTGGGCTATATGCTTATGTACCAATTACGCTAATGGTTTTAGGGATTAGGAAAGTTATATTTAGAGTAAGTGTACCCACATTTGCATGGATGGAGAATGGAAACACATTTTGGGAAAACCACCATCAGCACACCTGACTGAGATTCAAACCTTTATTTTCCTGTCATCGGAAATCTAGTCTACTATGATAGAAAAAAATATTCAAATATAGTATTGAAAAATATGAGTCTTACATTTTTTAATATCCATAAGAATTGTATGGGCTCATTCTAAATTAATGTATAGGCTATGCACTGTGTGTGCATTTTTAACACTAGGAAGCCCAAAGCGATCATTTTGCGATCAATGGATTATTATATTATCTCAGGAAAGACTAGATGCATCCTGTAAGTAAATTCCGGCCAGAAAATATTATTTTGAAGCTCACACAACCATACCTTAAAAAAATGGTGAAATATCACTGTAATCCTTTTGTTTGCGTTATTGAAGCTGGCAACATAAACTGAAAACAGAGTAAACAACTATAGTAGGGACAGTGAGCGGCGCCAAGAGAGAAGACATCTTAAACTACGTTGTACAAGACCGCTGTTTTCAAGGCTTAGGAGGGCATTACATTGACTGTGTAGAAGGGAAAGAAATAGAAGGTATGTCCTTCTATTAATCATGCTTCACCCAAATAATTAGATATTTGTAAATGAGAAGAAATTCCCAGAAGCAGTGGTGTTCTATCTATAACTCTACAAAGAATGGTGTTGACAAAGTTAGCTCATAAGTGCTCTGTAAGGGCTGGTTCTTGGAGATGGCCAATGCTTGTTTTCTACAACATTCTGGACCTAACAACACTGTAAAGGCTGGTTCTTGGAGATGGCCAATGCTTGTTTTCTACAACATTCTGGACCTAACAACACTGTAAAGGCTGGTTCTTGGAGATGGCCAATGCTTGTTTTCTACAACATTCTGGACCTAACAACACTGTAAAGGCTGGTTCTTGGAGATGGCCAATGCTTGTTTTCTACAACATTCTGGACCTAACAACACTGTAAAGGCTGGTTCTTGGAGATGGCCAATGCTTGTTTTCTACAACATTCTGGACCTAACAACACTGTAAAGGCTGGTTCTTGGAGATGGCCAATGCTTGTTTTCTACAACATTCTGGACCTAACAACACTGTAAAGGCTGGTTCTTGGAGATGGCCAATGCTTGTTTTCTACAACATTCTGGACCTAACAACACTGTAAAGGCTGGTTCTTGGAGATGGCCAATGCTTGTTTTCTACAACATTCTGGACCTAACAACACTGTAAAGGCTGGTTCTTGGAGATGGCCAATGCTTGTTTTCTACAACATTCTGGACCTAACAACACTGTAAAGGCTGGTTCTTGGAGATGGCCAATGCTTGTTTTCTACAACATTCTGGACCTAACAACACTGTAAAGGCTGGTTCTTGGAGATGGCCAATGCTTGTTTTCTACAACATTCTGGACCTAACAACACTGTAAAGGCTGGTTCTTGGAGATGGCCAATGCTTGTTTTCTACAACATTCTGGACCTAACAACACTGTAAAGGCTGGTTCTTGGAGATGGCCAATGCTTGTTTTCTACAACATTCTGGACCTAACAACACTGTAAAGGCTGGTTCTTGGAGATGGCCAATGCTTGTTTTCTACAACATTCTGGACCTAACAACACTGTAAAGGCTGGTTCTTGGAGATGGCCAATGCTTGTTTTCTACAACATTCTGGACCTAACAACACTGTAAAGGCTGGTTCTTGGAGATGGCCAATGCTTGTTTTCTACAACATTCTGGACCTAACAACACTGTAAAGGCTGGTTCTTGGAGATGGCCAATGCTTGTTTTCTACAACATTCTGGACCTAACAACACTGTAAAGGCTGGTTCTTGGAGATGGCCAATGCTTGTTTTCTACAACATTCTGGACCTAACAACACTGTAAAGGCTGGTTCTTGGAGATGGCCAATGCTTGTTTTCTACAACATTCTGGACCTAACAACACTGTAAAGGCTGGTTCTTGGAGATGGCCAATGCTTGTTTTCTACAACATTCTGGACCTAACAACACTGTAAAGGCTGGTTCTTGGAGATGGCCAATGCTTGTTTTCTACAACATTCTGGACCTAACAACACTGTAAAGGCTGGTTCTTGGAGATGGCCAATGCTTGTTTTCTACAACATTCTGGACCTAACAACACTGTAAAGGCTGGTTCTTGGAGATGGCCAATGCTTGTTTTCTACAACATTCTGGACCTAACAACACTGTAAAGGCTGGTTCTTGGAGATGGCCAATGCTTGTTTTCTACAACATTCTGGACCTAACAACACTGTAAAGGCTGGTTCTTGGAGATGGCCAATGCTTGTTTTCTACAACATTCTGGACCTAACAACACTGTAAAGGCTGGTTCTTGGAGATGGCCAATGCTTGTTTTATACAACATTCTGGACCTAACAACACTGTAAAGGTTGGTTCTTGGAGACGGCAAGTTCTTGTTTTCTACAACATTCTGGACCTAACAACACTGTAAAGGTTGGTTCTTGGAGACGGCAAGTTCTTGTTTTCTACAATATTCTGGACCTAGCAACACTGTAAAGATGGTTAATGGTTGTTTTCTACAAAATTCTTGACCTAGCCACACTCAACGTGTGAGTAATTTACAAGGAGGTCAAAAGTCAGAAAGTCTCTTGACACAAATGTATACTTCAACTGGTGAATGAGCTAAAACAAAAACACAAACAATGCCAGTGTCAAGTGTTTACTGCATGTAAAAGAAACAAAATGTTTAACACTTGCCCCATCTAAAACAAAGCTGTCGATGGCAATTGTTTAGCTATCACAATCAAACAAGTAACTGGAGTGTGTGTGATGTCTGGCCATTTTTCAAATATCCCATATCTTGCATAATATTCTAGTACCAATGCATTTATTTATTTTACAGGCCTTATATATATACATAATATATGTTTAAACTCGTCATAATTGTAAATATCTAACACCATTTGTTGTATAACTCACTATCACATTATTATTGTCATTTAACCTTTTGCAATGTGATGTATGTAACAATAAATAAATGTAGCAAGCAATTTTAAATTATTACTATTATCTTCATAATCAAGCATATTAAACTAATAAACCTTAGCACAACTGATAGTCTGTGAGATAACTGTGTGATGGGTCCGAGTTCCATTTCCAGCATGGTTGAAGTTTTATTATTGGTAAAATTGTTTGATGGGGAACTGAATAATGTGTTTTTCTTAATATTAGCCTTATTGGTAAGTTGTTTGTTGATGTAATTAAGGTTTTTGAAAAATAAATATAAAGTAAATCCAGTTAAAAAATAATTATTTGGTGTTGGTTTTATCAATTGATTTGTTCACATTTCCCAGCAAATACCGGTAGACTTATTCTTAAAAACCACTCTAATTCTAACACATATTTTTGATTTAATTTAGTACTAACAGCCATTACACAGGCATCAGATGTAGCATTGTTATTATAAATATATCCCTGCTGAGCTTAGCACCAATTAATCTCCCTACTGATAAGTTGGAAATATGAACTAAGTTAATGTCCTCTTGAAAAGGTCAACACAGCTGTTTGAAACATACCTAATAAGTCTGTCTGTCTGTCATTTGTGAGCTATTAGTGTTGTGTTTCGATCATTATTTCGGTGCAAGCCTGCATGGTGTTTGGTGATTAGTCATAACTGTTGTCGAATGTAAAACTGGGGCTATAAACAACTTAATTGATTACAATCAATCTAATAATGTATGGATGAGTCAAGTAATTGTGCACACATTCGCATCTATAAAGGAGGTAATTTTTTTATTTCAACTATCTTGTGAAAATATTTTTAGTTTAATATACTTCCCAACTAAACCTACACATTGCAGGTGATTTTGTGTAGTTTATATTAAAGTCTGGTTTAATACAGTAATAGTAAACACAATAATACACAATTCTTGGTTTGGCATAAACCAAAATTCAAATATATTGCAATAAAGTGTATAACCTTTGTAATACTTGATAAGTTTCTAATATAAGATCTGATAACTATGCACTCATCAAACCTTAACTGCAGTTTAAGAGTGGAACGTCATATGGTTGTTACACAATCATACATATACCTACTTTTACACAAAAATTATCCACTTTAGAGGCAGCATGATCTAAGGCAGGGTGGGCCAACGTTTTCACCCCCAGGGCCATATCTGATTATCGTTTTGCTCCATGGGCCAAAGATATATTTAGTAATCCCACTAACCTAATATAGGCCTACAAACAACAATTGATGAACAGTTTCTTTCAAAACTTGTATACATAAATTATATTTTTGGTTCGTAGAATCTTTTAAATTTTATTGCCAGAAAAAGTTGATTACCTTCTTAAAAATGCTTAAATATGTACACAAACACACTTTCACAATCCAACTTGGTATTATAAATATAAAATTATAGACTACATATAATTCTTAATCAAGTAAATGCACAGTAAAATGCAATCATGAACTTTTTTTTAAAGAAATATTTATATTTGAATCATTAGCTATTTCACATTTGCCACCAAAAGGTTCCCTTTAGTTTTTCTCCGGAATATGGTGAGGGCCACATTTTCAGTGAATACGCGCCGCCAGTTGGACCACACTGGTCTAGGCATTTCTCTTTTAATAGACTAAACTTCCAATGACAGGAGATTGAGGTTTGAATCCCAGTCGGGTGCACTAGGGATGGTTTTTCTTAAATGGTTTTCCACGTAAATGTAGGTGCACTTCCTCTAAATTCGACCTTACTTGTTCCTAATACATTAGTGCAATTAGTACATAGTTGTGTAACCCGAACGAGCAGTAAGACACAGTGCTAAAATAATTCTTCATATTTATTTTTAACAGGGTTAAATCAAATAAGTCAATGTCAAAGGCAAGATGCAATGTAGAACATTTTACAATGCCATGTTTAAGTTTTTGCACATTTTTACATGATTATTTTACAGCTTTAAATTAAATCATTTTACAAAACAAAAGTTATGAACTATATATAGTTACCAATCACTTTTGAACTATTTTATTGATAATTCAACCACTGTAATTATTTTCAGGAAAATATGTACCAGCCCTGGGTTATGCAATTCACACCAAGAACCCAACAGCTGCTGTTAAGATAAACATGCAAGGTATGTCATGTGTTTTGTTTTCTTTTTGCTTAGTACATTTGTGTAGTTACCTAGATATGATTTTACAAAATCATGAGTTTCTTTATTGTTAAAACTCTAGGCATGGCTATTGGTAATGGGCTCAGCGACCCAGAGCACATGTTACACTACGGTGATTACTTGTACCAGCTGGGTCTGATTGATTTGAATGCCCGTGAAATTTTCCACAAACAAGAAAACTTGACAAGGAGCTATATTGAGGAAAAGAACTGGAACAAAGCCTTTGAGGTGGGTACACTAATAACAACCTTTACTTTCCCAGTCACATGTTGTTATAACACTTACTAAAGCGGGGGTGCGGCCTGGGTATAACTTTGGTGAGATATGGGGTAGAGGAGGGGCACGTATCAAGACAACCTTGGGATTATTTATATTTTTATCACTTGGTGCTCTTAGAATTAATTTGAAGATAATTTTCAAGGCAAAACATAAACATTGAACATGTTACTTAAAATAGAACAAATCTCATCATAACATATCTCCTTTTTGAGGCTCTTAGGGATAAAAGGTGGTGGTGTGTATTACCACTTGTCTCCATTACATTTTTGTCATACAGAACAGATTTTACTCTAAAATATTATTATTTGACAAAATGTACCAATGTTATGAAAATTAGAGTTATTGGCAAGAGATTTGGTGGGATAGAACAAACTTATTTCAAATAGTTATTTTGTACAATGTTCAAACTTGACATATTATAGTGAAAATTCCAAATAACACTCAACACTCACCATGTCACAAACTTCAGATAAATATTCAACACATGTGTGCAGTGTTGCCATATTTTCAGTGCTGCCATCAAACATTTGTTGATAACTACGGTACTCTCTCCAGTACCTATAAAATGGGCATGCTAATTTTACTAACCGCCCGGCTAAAATTTAAGCCAATATTAAGTTGTTTCATTGTCTTTTGCATAAATTATCATTAAATCAATATATGTGAAATCCTGCAATTAATTTATTTTTCCGGATCACTTAGGTAATAAATATCAGAAAACTTTATAACATTGTGAATTATTATACTTTCCCTACCTGGCTACTTTATAATGTTACCCGTTTGGCAAGATTTTCCGAGGAGAACACTGAACTACTAGACTCAAAGCTAGCACAAGTATAGCGACTTCACATCTAACATGGATCATTATGGAGAAAGTGTAATATTTTGTACGATAAAGAATAACATATTATTGGCTATGATTGCGTTCCCAAGGAGAGAATTTAGTGATTATATTAAAATTCATTTGGGAAATAGTGAAGGGCAAATGTCCTAGTGCCCCTCCCATTTTGGTTGATACCCTTTACCTTTGTTTCCATTCAACTAAACGGTAAACTCAAAATTGTAATCAATGGCCATTTGTTATGTATCTCACTTTATCCTGCCAATATTTGTGTCAACAATAATAAAATTACATACTTCAGTGACCACACACAAATGTGGGTACACTTCTTCTAAATTCAACCCAAATAATTCATAGCACACTAATATAATGAGTATATAGATGTATAACCCGAACTGGTTGTAAGAGGAGGTGCTTACTTACTTACTTACTTACTCTATGGCATTAGGAACTCGAAAGTTTATTGCCGCACTCACAAAAGTATGCCACCTCTTTCTAGTGTGAGCTAGTTAAGTTCTCCCCATTCCACCTCATTACATACTATCCCTATCTTGAGCTAGCTCTATTCAGTCCACCCACTATACCTAATATATTTCTAGTAAAATGAAAAATAGGCATTTTTATGTGATTTTTGCACCTTTTTGCTAACACTTTAATTCACTGTCTCCGCTACTATTAATCTTAGAGAGCTGAGGTTGATCTCATTATTTTATTTGGAGATAATGCGTAATTAAAAGTCCCTTAATACTCTTTCTTTTTGTTGATTTATGCTAATTTTTGAAGATAAACTATAAAAATGTACCCTTTTCAGTATTTTATTGTTTTCTCCTTTAAATTGATTTCTGAAAATAAAATCCATAAAACTTACATCAAAATACACCCAATGTTGCAATAAAAAAACCTTCACTATTTTTTAATTTTTAAACTTGTTTTGATTCATATATTTCCTGCAATAATAATAATTATTATTAGAACCACATCTTACTATCCGTTCGGGTTATACGCACTTATGCTAATGTGTAATGGTAGGGTGATTGTGAAATAAAATGGAGGACCTACAGTTTAATGTGGGATCCAAACCACGGTGGAGGCCTGGCATTCCACACATTCACAAGTTGTGATTAATACACATCTTGTCAGAGGTGAAAGAAGTGTTTGGCAATCAGATAAATCTGTGCCGCGACCAAGGATTGAACCATGGACCCCAGCACAGAAGTCCGACACCTTACCCCTAGATCGCCAGGTCACCTCTGCAATAGTTAATCTATATCAAAGCTGCTTTAGTTAAAAATATGTTGACTCTCAAAGGGGTTGAGAGAGTAAATTGTATCAGCATTAAATAATATAACAATGTTGGCAAGACCTAATATTTTTTAATCATCATATTCTTGAATAATATTTAAAAAAGGGTTTTAAATAAAAAAATTAAATAAATAAAAAACTATAACTTTAGGACTTTGTGTACATGTTAAAACCGCTAATGGTATAAGGATTAGGAAGGTAGAGGTTTGGAGGAAATTTACCCTTACTTTTGTGTAGATAAAGTGAGAAGTAATTCAGGAAAAATCACCCTCAATACATCAGATCGGTATTTGAATTTCAACCTCCTCGTTACCAATAATCCAATCTAACACAGGAGTGATGCATTAAACCATGCTACTATTGATTTAGGTTTCAATAAAATTGCATTTAAAATTGGTAAAAAATAAATGAATAAAGAAAATGTAGTTTTTAAAACTAGTTGTTAGTTTTTAACCTCAGCATTATTTTACTGTAGAAAGTATGCCCCAAAAAGGTGGGAGCACTGAGTGTTTCCCACGCTTCCTCCAAACCTTCACTGACCAACCTTTTTGATTTTCAACCCACTCATTACATGATTCGCAAACACAACCAAATTAATGCTTTTTACTATTGGCATCCATCATACCAAAATATTGGCAAAATAAACTATACAAAATGAAAATGTTCCCACGGGGAAAATTTGTGATTACAAATTTTGATAGAAATTGGTCATGTTGTCTGAAAGTACAGGGGACATAAGTAGGCAGATATTTTCACCACAGCATTATTATTTTTTTATCAGGACATTAAAGCCATTTTAGTGATAAATTGGATTACCTGAATATTTCCACCAAATAAGCTAGTTCACTTATACATTTAAATGAAATATGTTACTGTATTTTGTCAAATCTAGTTTGTAAATATTCAATAAACACCAATATTTAATTGTTTGTAGGCATTTGATCTGCTGCTGAATGGTGATATATACTCTTATGGTACTTTATTCTACAACTTAACCGGTATGAAGAACTATTTCAATTACATCTCTGGGAATAAAACTCAAAAAGGTGGCAATAGTGACATTTATGTTCAACTAGAAAAAGTTCGAAGAGCAATTCATGTCGGTAACAGCACATACAACAACGGAAATGTGGTGGAACTGCATCTGAAAGATGATATGCTGCAATCTGTGAAGCCATGGATAGAGGAGTTATTGGAAAGTCACAGGATCGTAGTTTACAACGGTCAACTGGATATTATTGTTGCCTATCCCTTGACTGTCAGCTACCTCCAGGCTCTTAATTGGAGCGCTGCCGCCTCGTATAAGACAGCTCCGAGGTACAAGTGGCACGTTGGAAATGAACTGGCGGGATTTTGTGAAACATGCAGGCCATCTCACAGAGGTCTTGGTAAGGAACGCTGGTCACATGGTTCCTGGGGATCAGCCCAAGTGGGCCTTGGATCTCATCACCAGATTCACTTCGGAGAAGGCCTTTCATAGTTAGTATGCAATTAATGCATCTCTTTCTTGGTCAAGAAACCGACTTCTTTAGTTGCAACTTTTAAGGATTGGAATTTACAGTCATAAACATTAAATAGGAAAAAAAAATCAACAACCACTATATATTATGTTTTTAATTTCTTATGAGACATTGTTTGATATTGATTGAATGTGCTTACTACTGTTATATTATAAAGTGCATCATTTTTACTGGTCACATACTTTTTCAGCAGATTTAATAGAATAGTGTCATTTTACACAAGTAAACAATCTTTAATTTTGAAAACAAAATACATTTTAAATTGTACCCTTTAGCAACCAATCATTTTTATTAATTAAAATCAACTAGTACTGGTTTAATCTATATAGACTTGATTAAAAGTGTTTACGCCATTAAGGATTTTCAAGTCAGTTTTGGAGCTTTTAAGGAGCATACTAGCTGTCACAAGGAACATGATTATGCATAAAGTTCAAACGAGTTGGTGTATATGAGATATTAAAATAAGCAAGGATGAAATGGTATGAGAGTGAAGTATTCAAGGAGAATGATGAAGATGAAGAGTACAGGTAAAAGACCATCAAAGAAGAGCAAGAGAAAAATAGCAAATAATAGAGAATATGAGAATAAGAATGGTAAAAGAAAAGAGGAAGGCATTTTAATCAATGTACTCGGCCTCAAGCTGGAAACAAACACTTTATGATGAGGGATTGTGTTTTGAGTTATTTTCAATATCTTATTTTCTGTTGGCAAATCATTTGTACTCTTATTTATTCATTAGTAAAGTATAATTATACCACAATAAATAATGTCAAAGTTGTTATTAAAAACAATACCATTTTAACAAAAGTCTCCAGCAATGTGTATCTTAGAACAAAAGTTAGGTAATCTAAATTACAAATGGTTTCCCAACAACATCAAAAGATAGCATTAAACCATTTTTAAACGTTCTTGAACATTGTTAACATTATATGTTATCAAAGATGAGGTAACAGCCATTATCCTTTCTGCCACCATGACCTTTTATCAAAAATAATCTCACTATTAAATGAATTTCTAGAATTCAAACAAATTAAAAACTTTTTAAACATGGTGTATAGTTGATAAAAAAGTTTACATCATAAATAGTTTTTTAACTTGCAGAAATATTTCACTTTAATGTTGAATTAATGCTTCTCAAGTAAATTACAATTTGTAACATTTATATAATTTACATATTCAAATTTCTACAATAGAGATTTGGAATCCACTATAAATTATTTTAGAGTCCCAGATATCAACTTGGGGGTAGTTCAGAAAAATAAAAGCATGTGTAGGCAAAGTGATGATTTTTATTTAATATTACAATTAATTTAGAAGTTAGCTTATTTGTTTTAGTCATAGCTTTCGAACTATTGATATTACTTCTTAAGATTAATTTGTGTTTCCAAGCTATGTTAGAATATGTTCTCTAGAAATGAATCTTTATATTATTTACACAGTTCCAAATATCTCTTGATGATTTCTTGCCATCTTTGCCTTTATTGACGGCTATGAGTCTAGTCTATGATATTCTAATATCTACTATTTATCGTCAGTCTTAAAAAAATATGGTACATAATTATAAAATTAAAAACTACTTTGTTGTATGAAAACCTAAAATTCAGTTAAAATATGTTGTCAGAATTAATTGAACACATAGTATGATAGCATGGCTGTTGTCGACGCATAATGGCAAACTCTGGACTTTAGTCTTGAACTGGTAGATTAAATTTGAAATTTGAACTGGTTTATGTTTTCTTCTAATAGCATTTGGAATGATTAACAAATTTAAAAAAAAATATCTTGAAGAGTTCATTTTCTCCACTTATTTAACTTATTTTAAATGCATTAAATAACAATGTATGTTTAACCAATGTTTGTTTATTTGTTGTTGATGATTAATATTTTTTTACATTATAAAATGGTTCCAAAATATTCCCGCACCAGGAAGTCATTCTGTCCTTCATTAAACTGTCAGATTTAAATCTCTTATTTAACAATAATTGTAACAATTCAGTATCATGGTGCTAGGTTACTGTGTTTTTTTTTGTAATAATATGTTTTTGAAATAGTATATTAGATCATGTTATTTTGTTCAAAGTACTTTTAAATATAAACATAATGTCCAGATTTTAAAAATATGTTTATGCCATCAGTTTTTTTTTTTGTTTACTGTAATTCAATATAGCTATATTTTTACATGAATTAAAATGATTTTAATAAACTAAATATTGTTTCAGGTCATTTAATTTTAAAAAAATATCGTAATGTTTTATTTTTTGTCAAGAATAATAATTATGATTTTCCTGGTCTTATAACTGCTTTTAATTACCATACCAACCCAAGCTGGGATTCAATGTGGAAATAATACAAACTATGAGTGAAAGAAGAAAGGGTTAAAAAGTGACTTGCGGATTACAAGATAGAAGGTTAAAAATGAATAATTGAACTTAAAATGTGTAGGGTTTCCCACTCAAAGCTAGCCCTGGAAAGTGTAAGTTTACATTGACCAAACAAGCTGAAATGAAACATTGCTGTTCTACCTGTATGTATGAGAAATGGGGGGCCAATCACAACTTGTGCTGGAAGTGACCTTGTTAGTACAAACACTGGAACACGGCGCTCTATATTCCTGAAGGTGGCAGCCAGAACCTGAGGAGACACCGCCTGGATCTTGTGCCAAACATTCTCATGTAAATCCTTCATCCGACACTTCTTTATGGACCCACTATTCCAATGTGTCTTTAAAATAAAAATATACTCTTCCACTGAATATCGATACATGTTAAATGTTCACTCACCTTGATCTGACTACCCACCTCAAACAACTGTCTCCACGTGTGAACAGCCATTGTTGTCTCCTCCCAAAGTTTAATCCTGTAACTTTTGTTGTATTTCCTTTCTCTTTGACTACAGAACATAGCTTCAAAGTGCCAACGGAATCCTGCAAATTTTACCAAAAGTAGATGGAGAACATTGGATTACCTTTGAGTGGGACAAACTGTAAATCACTGTAAAAAGAACTAAGTTATTTACTAAGTACATTTTTGATTAATCTTTTAAAAATGCATAAAAAATGTAACTATAGTAGTAAAAAAATCTGTAAAGAATTTAAATTGCTTAAAACCGTCAATATTACTACTAGCGCACATCAGTGGTCATTGGTTTAAGGCCTCATTCTCATAATAGACAAGATTGCCACCAACAAACTTGGGTGTGATGTACTGAGTTTTTTTTCCCAAAGTAGTTTTCTACTTTGTTCCCTAAATTCTAACTTCATACCATTATAGGTAGCTAGCTACATGTTACTATTATTAGGAGTATTTAATGTACATAAACTGAATATATCATATCATCAACTGTCTAGCCTGTGGGGTCAGTCTAGTAAAATGCCTCCATCTTCCTCTCTCATTCCACTATTCTTCCTATATGTGCTTTTATTCTCTCTCACTTGCACATTTTCTGTTATTTGTTCCTCCCATCTCTTGCTTGGTCTCCCTTGCGATCTTTTTCCCACGTACTTCATTTCTATTATTTTCTTAGGCATCCTCTCTTTTTCCATCATTAGGTGTTCACCATATTCTCTAATTCTTGCTTCCTCTACTATTTCATGTATTCCCTGTACCCCCACTCTTGTCC
>CABFOW010004103.1:0-61666 GCA_902141385.1 Timema californicum | reverse complement strand
TCTTTTTAATCCTTTGTTGTACAGAAGGTACCAACTTATTATTATTAGTTGTTCTGTCTTACAACAGGTCCATTCCTTTTGTCAGTGAAACTTAGACCTCCAATGTGCCCTGTCTTCTGCCTCCTCCCAGAATTTTCTTCTTTCCTTCAAGTCATCTAGTATTTGAATCCTTCTTCCTCTTCCAAAACTCCTCTTTCCTTCAACCTCTCCTTCTAGACGTTGTGCAGAAGATAATTTCTCCTAAGGATGTGTACCAATATTTACAGTTGAAGGTTCTCTTTAAACCAGGCCTGTGAGGGGGATTACATTTTGATATCAGAAAATGTGTGTGTGGGAAAGGGTCAAAGAAACTAGGAAACATTTTAAAATAAGGTTTCACTTCAGTCTATTAGTAATTATTTTCAGATTTATAATTTTGGTCTAAGCTTAGCTTTTCCTTTAATTCCAATTTAAAAAAATGATAATATCAGAGACGTAATGACAATTTGATCATTAAGAGATCAAATTTTCCGTTTTCAATAAAGTCAAATGTATTGATATATGTCAAAAATATTTTTGAATGTAGTCTGGAAAAAGGACAAAAACTCATTCAGTGTTGCGCACTTAAAATGTTTTTATTGATTTTTTGCGGGTTTTCCGAATAAAAACTAAATTTGGATTTTCATGTCATCTTTCCACCCGACCATACGTCTCCAGCCTAAGTTTAATCATGGTTATGCACATGTACATGAATTTAATTACATTATTTATTGGAATAATAAACTAAAAAAATAATATCTGTCACAATAATTTTAAACTGTACTTGTGTAAGGTATCTTTTATGCCTCACTATTATCTCAATAAAATCCAACCTAGGTCTCAAGACACAAGACACAATATCCCATCACTTTAAGCTGAAATCTTTCCTTTAGCGACACAATTTCGGAATATAATCATAAAGTTGCAATCTTACTAAAATATTAATAGTAATGTATTAAGTGAAAAAAGTTTGAAATTTTCGATGGAAAACTTAAGGACTTTTAAAATATCGGTTGGGTTGACACCTTGATAAATATTAGCATAAATTTTATGAGGTCTAATACTCAATGGTTCAATAAAGCTAATTTACCTTAAATAAATTAATATTTTTGTTAATGAATATTACATAATATTTTCTGCCGGAGTTTTGGGAACTTGCACAGACCTTCTTTAAACTAAAAGTAATGGATAAATATATTTAATTTTTTTATTAAATTTACCAACCAACTATTTCCAGAATTTTGTACAAATTTATTCATTGATGATTCTATTAAAATTTAGCTGTAAATTTGTAAACCCAAGCTTAACATTGATTATAATTCATAACAACATAAAACATGATATTTTTTATTCATAATTCTTGTTAAACATGTGTTGTTTTTTGCAATGAAAGTTTTAACATTCAGCAAGGATAGCTTTCACGTGACTTTAATTCAAAATGTGGCCAACCATATTTAGATTATGTTTACCAGTAAATAGTACTGAGCTTGTATTATATTGGAATTCAAAATTATTCATTATTCAAAGTGTTAACTATTTGATTTGAAAATATTTATAATACAAAATCACCATTTGCACACCTCTTATTAGTTGGGGAGGATGGGGGATCCTGAACCCTCAGGAAAAGATCGGGAATTTATCTGTTCCCTGTAGCTCCAATATGTATTCTACTATCTTTTGGGGTGTGGAAATGAGCAGAAGGGGGGAAGGAAGTAGCTTGCCAAGGTCAACCATTTATGAGGGACCAGTATGTTTGTTGTTGGTGATCCAGACAGGGAGTAGAGTATAAGGGGTGCTAACCGATCACCTCTGAGGGGTGTCAAACCTAGAGATAACATTTAAGAAAAGTAACTTTTAAAGGGTTTCAAACCTAGTTAATATTTTTTCATACTTGGAGCAAATTGAAGAGGTGTCAAACATTGTTTTTTAGTATTTTTTGCACTATGCAGATAATTAAATATCAAACACCATTTTCAAGTGAAATTAACTAGTAAAAAAATTTATATCAAAAATGTAATAAAATCAACTATTTTATTAATTGTATTCTTTGATATTAATTCAAAATTTTGTTTTTAGATTTCATCAAAAATGCTATTCATGCACACTTATATTTATTTTATTATGTTTTTTTTTTGTTTGTTTTTTAGCATCGCGTCTTATAACTCGTTCTGGTTATACACCTATGTACTAATTACTCTAGTGTGTTAGGAATCAAGAATATTGAATGTAGAGATATGCTTGCATTTGTGTGAATAGAGTGGGAAACTATTTAGGAATATCCAACCTTAGTACACCCAGCCAAGATCAAACTAAATATCCCTGTCATCGGCAGTCTAGTCTATGCCTTAAATCATGCAGCCACTGAAGCCAGTTTTAATATTATGACTTTAACAAGTATTATCATATTAGTTAAGAAATCTGTATATTTTAAATACTAAGATTATTCTAAAGAGTAAACCCACCTCGGTGGCGTAGTTGGCTAACGCGCTTGTCATGTTGAAGCTCGACTGCTGAGGACGGGGAGATTGAGGTTCGAATCTCGGTCGGGTGAACTGGGGGTGGTTTTTCCTAAATGGTTTTTCACTCTCCCTCCACATAAATGCTGGTTCACTTTCTCTAATTAAACCTTTCCAATTCCTAATCCATTAGTGTAATTAGTACCTAAGGCGTATAACTCGAACAGGTAGTAAGACACGGTGCTAAATAATTTTTTTTAAAAATCTAAAAAGTAAAGATTAAAATTTCCCTTCCCGAATCCCGATATTTTGATTTATTTCCCGTCCCAAAATAAAAGTGTCATTCCCGCCCATCCCTTGTTATTAGATTTATTTCCCGTCCCAAAATAAAAGGTTTCATTCCCGCCCATCCCTTGTTATTAGTTTTAGCTGTTGCTGTCCAGGGTTCTTTAAGAATATGTGTATTTTTACTCTTTTTTTTCTTTATTATTTTCCTATTATTCTATCATTTTATTTATTACAAATAGTTTATATTTTGTGTGCTAATATAATCTTGCATATAGAATATTACAAACAAATTAATTAAAATAGTAAAAATTGTATATATTGAAAACTATAACCCTAGTTTCATACCTGTTCTAGAATTGGTCGATCTGGTCGCTTTGGCAGGAAGGGTGTTGCCATAAACTTTGTGAAGAGTGACGACATCAGAATCCTGAGAGACATTGAGCAGTACTACTCGACGCAAATTGATGAAATGCCCATGAATGGTATGTCATTGATCATAGCACTTCGAAACAATATCAACTTGAAAATAATCTACCCTGGAATATAGGATGTACCCTAAAAATATGATAATTTTGAAAGAAAAAAATTGCCAAGAGAAATAACAAAAAAAATGTGCTAAAAGTGCAAAGCTATTTTGCTGAGAAATACAAGATTTGTTTAAATTTTAATAACTTATTAGTCTTTGAACTTCTTGCACCCAAATTTTTACATAAACTAGCTAATATGTTTGCCAATCCAATTATATAGTTATACATATATTTTTTTTAAATTTTAAATATAATAAAAAAATCACCAGCTAAGTTATTTAAAAAAAATTACTGTTTTATTCAACATTAATTTCCAAGCTTTAAAGATTTAAATAGCTTGAAATAGAATAAATCACTGAAAAGAACATAAAAAACTGAGTGAATTACAACATTTATAAAAAAACTGGTTTGGGGTCAGAAGGGGAGCGGACTTCAAACCTGGTACTTTTGCAAAAATTTGAAGCGTTTGGGGTGGATTGTTCTGATCTTCAAGATTTATTTCATCCCTTTAGGAATCACTCGTATTCACACTCGCCTTATCAATGTCAGTTGCAACTTCTACTTGTTCCGATCTTTCACTTTCACTAGAATATAACTCTTGTTCAGTTTCATTATTTACAAATTCAGAATCCACTGTTGACTTAATACTGAACTAAGAGCTCGAACACATGGGATCACTCTGAGTGACACTGGCAATTTTAGCATTTCGTCCATCGCTCTGAGCGACGTTGGCACTAAAAGGATTAAGCATATATCCCATCAAAGTAGTTATTAATAAATAATCATAGCATGAACTCGGTATTTGGTTTTACTGAATCGGTACACCTCTAGATATAATATACTCTTAACGTCGTTTGGAGTATAGAAATGAGGCAGGAGGAAGTAGCTTGTCAAGGTCAACTATTTATGAGAATCAGCATGTCTGTTGTAAGCAACCAAACAAAGAGTAGAGATTACAGAAGTGTTAAACAAAGAACCGTTAAGGGGTGTCTAATATTCAAGGGGCTTAAAACCTAGATCATCTTTATGGGATTTTGGACCTAAAGATTATATAAGGTTTTCCAAAGCTATATAGCCTTCAAGAGGTGTTAAAATAGAGAACATTTAAGATTTTAGAAGACCTTTAAGAAGGTAAAAAATATTTATCTTATTTTTTTGCACTCTTCCAATAGGTAGTTAAATATAAAACACCATTTTGAACAGAGATTAACACCTAATAAAAATAGTGTATTCAAATTAATTTTTCGGTTTGTCCTTTTAAATACTTGTTCTAAATTTTGCTATTTGTTTCAATAAAAAAATGCTATTCAGACACTCTTATTTATATTATGTTTTTATGGTATATTATTTGTAATGTATTTAATAATGTCAAAGCTTTTACAAATATTACCCTATTAGTATTAAACAATATATATTTTTAATCTAGAATTAATCTAAAGTGTCATTTAAAAAATTTCCCATTCGAGTCCCAATATTTTGACTCATTTGCTGTCTCTTTCCCGTCCATCCCTACCTATTTCCTTAATGCTTTTATCATATTTATTTTTAAATTGATGAAAACTAGCTAAAACCTCGTCTAGCAAGTGTTTACTTAAGTTGTGACATGAGGTAAAATTAAAAACATAGGCCTAATGCAACTATTATATACTATGTGTAGACCTCCAAATTAACACATTTTGGTGTGAATATGTCCTGGGCCTGAGTGAGACCAAGTGGAGAGGGGGCGGCATGAGGGAATTAAGGAATGGCTTCGTTCTGCATTGTATGGGAAATGGTAAAGGGGGGAGAAATGGAGAAGGCTTCGTAATGAGATAAGGGCTGCAGGCGGAGGTAGTAGGGATGAAGGAAATAATAAAGAAGATGACAAATGACAAGAAAAAAAAGTGGGGGTGATACAAGTGTGTGTCCCTTAAGTGAGATACCCAGCAAAAAGAATGACGACAAGTTTGAGGAAACCCTGGAAAGGCATATGGGGAAACGAGTGCTAGATAGTAATCGGCGAGCTGAATGCAAAAGTAGTGAAAAAGAGAGTGGTGTTCGAGGAGGTTTTAGGGAAGGAAGGATGGGAAAAGAGAAACGAGGAGGGTAGAAAGCTATTAGAGTTATGTTGAAGAAATAAAATGAAAGTGACAAACAGCTGGTACAAGAAGGAGAGAGAAAGTCATAAGATCACTAGATACAGTTGGAATGGGAAGCAGAAGTCGATGATAGACAGACCACTTTCTCATGGATAAAGAAATTAAAAGGAGCCCGTAAATATCAAGCTAATACCAAGTGTGTCCTTAGATAGTGATCACAGGTTGTTGGTGGCAGACATAAAGGGATGGGAATGGAGGAGAAAGGTAGTTCGGCAAGAAAGAAGAATAAGGGTGTGAAGGCAAAAAAAAATAAGAGGAAAGAGATCTGTACCTAATAAAGGCAAAAATCTTAATACCCAAGGATGAGATGCAAAGTGTAGAGGTAGAATAGGAAAGTTTTAAGAACAGTTTCGTGGGAATACAAGTAATAAGACCAAGTGGAAGGAGACACCCTGGTAGAAAGACAGGGTGAAGGAAGCAGTAGAGAAGGAGATTAAACCATTCAAAAGGCGTTTTAAGAATAGGAATGAGGAAACAGAGGAAGAATATAGGGAGAGAAATAAAAGAGTTAAGCGAGTTGAATGGGAATCCAGGAAGGAAGTAAAAAGGTGTTATATGGCCAAGTAAAAAACAGGAGGGGAGAGAAAAGACATGAAATTAGAATGATAGATGAAGAAGGAAGTACGTTGAAGACAAGAGAGGAAGAAAAGGAACTTTGGATGAGATATTTTGTAAAAATGTAAAGGGATGAAAGTGAAACAGGAGAGCAGAAATCTTTGCCACATGACAGGATGGAAAGAATATATGAATATGGGGAAGACTTGGTAGTGGTATTTATGGCTATGGAGAAGGCATATTATAGGGTGGCCCATTAAAATATAGTTTGGAAAGCGATGGAGGAAGCAAAAGTCCAAAGAGGGGTTGAGGAGTTGTAATGAGAGTGAAAAGCCTGTATGAGGATAACAATAGTTTTGTTAAGACGGAAAGTGTAAGAACAAAGTGGTTCCAAATAAAAAGTGAAGTGAAGCAAAGGTCCATTACTGTTTGTAATGGTAATGGAAATGGTCATGAACAAAGTGGTAGGAAAACTCAGGGAGGAAAGAATGACACCCATGATATTTGTTGATTATGGGGGGAGAAGGAAGAGGAATCAATGGGACAACTACACGAATGGNTGTGAATAATGTGAAAGAGTGTGTAATGAAATTTAACATGGCAAAGTGTGAAATGATGGTAATGACAAGAAGAGGGTAAGGCCTAATTAATAAAGCTACAAGGTTGGAAGGAGTAAAGGTGAGAAAAGCACAGAACATAAAATATTTTGGAAGCATGAATGAGGAGAAATGTGGCTGTACAGAGGATTTAATAAGAAGAGGATAGCAGGGAGAGTTGTTCTATAGGAAGATAAGAGACCTGCTATGGAGACGGAAGTCCTTTTGAAGTTTAAGAAAGTGTTGTAACCATGGTCATATATATAGCAGAAACGTGGACCTTGAATGTAAGAGAGACTAGTAAAATGTAGGCCACGAGAATTAAGTTTGTGAAGAGCATGTTAGCTGTCATGAGGAAAAACAAGATTAGGAATGAAGTTATCTGGGAAAGAGTAGGAGTACAGGGAGTCATGAGATAGTAAAGGAAGCAAGACTGAGATGGTATGGGCATGTAATGAGAATGGAAAAAGAGAGATTGCTAAAGAGAATGTTGGCAATGAAGTACCAGTATGTAGTAAAAAACCACAAAGGAGCCCGAGAAAATATGGGAGGAGCAGATAACAGAAAGTGTTTAAGTGAGAGTCGAAGAATGGAAGAAATTACAGGAGGAAGAGTGGTAGAAGTATAGAGGAAGATGGAGGCATTTTACTAAACTGACCCGGCCACAGGTTGGAAACCGTGTATGATGATGGTGTGAATATTAATGTTGTAAAAATAGCTTTTATGACTGGCTAAAAATATTCTAATAACTGCTTGCACAATAAAACAGAAACACATTCCAACTAAATTGAATTTATAAAAAAGAGCCACAATTTCTTGCTCATATTAATTACCAAGACTAAATTTATTACGTTGAAGTTACCAAATTTCTTACTCATAGTGATGATTTTTCTCATTTGATCGAGAGAGGGTATCATGGAAAATAGTTATTAAAACATCAAACGAGTTCTTATACTTTCACCTAAAAAAATAAACCTTCAAATTATTTTCATAAGAGAATAAAAAGTTAGTTACCAATGGACTACAACAAAAAGTCTGTAAAAAATGTATTAAAATATTAAGTAGGGTAAAGGTGGTTTGATTACATCTTGTCAGCCAATTGGCTTGAAACTATATTTTTACCATTAGGATGTTGAGGTTTATCCGTTAAAAAAATTTAATCAAAGCTAAGCAGTAAAGAGCATAATTTGTTAAGGTAATTAAAAGATCTTTAGATGTATAATCATAACTATAACTCATTCACGAGCTAAGTTTACCTGGATGACAGCTCGATATGTTACTAGAAGTAATCCCTAATATATCACTATGCCAACAGCTGACATCTATCACTTTCGATGACTGTAATGAAAACAGATGGTAATATATTAATGTGATAGTTAACCACAGTAATTTAGGCCAATATTATTTATATATTTATTTGAGGTCGGACACAAAGTTTATTTATAGTTTTATTCCACTTAAAAAAAATACTAACACCACTTTCACAACAACTTCTAACAAACATAGCTTAAAAATGGCGACTGACGAATCTAAACCATTTTATTGAACATAACGGTAAACAAGTTTTTTACAATGATGCAGACACGCAGTTGATGAAAATATTTTATTCAGTTAAATATTTCAAAATATGATAAAATAATCATAAAATCATTTATTGTATGTAAAAAAAAAAGACAAGAATTTTCTCTTTTGCAAGTAAATATGATGCCTGTACTAAAAGGTATTGATGTGTGCACTAAACATAATCAATAACGTTCCAAAACGAAAAATAAGTACTTTTAATTGTTTAAAATATTGTTTTGAGTTGAATAAAAAAAAATTATTTAAAAAATTGAAATAGTATGAGAAAACTTAAGTTTACGTTATTTTAAAAATATTATATAACAGGTAATTAAAGATCTTTACATTTATAGCAAAACTGTGATTCTTTTACAAGTGTTGGCAACCCAAAACCTAAACATATGATTTTCGAACTGTCATCCAGGTAAAAACCTATCGTGAACGAAATATACATTCTGTCCTAAGGGTTTACTGTTAGTCACATATTACCCTAGGGTGTGATTATAGGCTGTACTAGGGTTTTGTTTTCAGTTAATATGGTTAGATCCAGTGGATATTCCTGTTAACTCTACACATAAAATTATACCACTATTAGAAAAACTTTTAATACAAATTATTTCTATTTTTAGTGGCGGATTTGATATGAAGGAGTGACCATCATTTCGAGGAAATTCTTACACTTCTTGGCACATTACTAAGTTCTTCTATTTAAGATCCTTTGGAATGAATGACATCTGCTCCAGAAGAACATTTATTCCAGCTATTCATCATCATCTTAATGATATGGAATTTTGTTCCAGCATCATACTCTTGAAATCATGAAGAATTATTGTCTTTACCTAAGTTTTAACAAATGGTTTGATAAATGTGACAATTAATATGTCTTTGTATTGTAAAAATTGTGTTATGTTATTCAATGAACAATATTATTTTAAAACTGGCATATGGTCAATAAACTGTGATGAATCTTAAAATTAAATTACCAAACAAAGCTATGTTTGATTTACATTTTGCATAATAAATAGCTCTTTAAATATAACCATGTTCATTTTATTAAATACATTTTGATGGAAGAAGGTATAGGAAAGACAGAGAGGAACACAGTTCAAACTTTACACTGTAGCCACCGAACAAAAAGGTAATGACAAGACAATACTTAACAGTTTTCATTCTATCCTAACTCATCAGTAGTGTGAAATGCACACATCTTTGAGTGGGAAACAAAAACGAAAGTAAAAACAGGAAATGGATTGAGAACAACAGGACATTTAAATAGAAACTTGTAAAAGGAAAAATTAGCAAGGACCATACAACGAGGTAATGAACACACTGGTTTTGTGTGTAACTATGAATCTAATATTTTATAACAACAGTGTGCAAACACTACGATATTGTAAAGTAAGTGATAGGGAAGGAAGGGTATGTGAGCTTGAGTGTTTTTCTTTCAAGCAGAGTATTTCAGAAAGATCATGTGTTTAGAGTTGAGTTTGCGTATATGATATTCATAATTTTAAAATGTGACATTTTCAAAATATATGAAAAAACATGTTCTTAAAATAAAATGACATTTTTATAAAAAGTAAATTTTGAAAATAAAATTTAAAAAATGAAAATATTATTTTTTAAATTTGAACTTAAAAAACATTATATAAAAATAAGAACACTCATAATATAGTAGGAAAAAAGTATTGATATTTCAACACTCATGTCTTAATTTAACGCATTAAAATCACACTAACAATTACAAAAAAAGTTGTAAAATTGAGATATTTGTGAAGCAGGGTTTCCGACTTTGAATCAAAGCAAACATTATTCGGGAATTTCAAATAATCTTCAAATAGAACATATCTTAGTTAAATTCGTTAACATTATTATGTTAAATAAAGAGTTAGAGATTATACCATGGAAAGATTTTATTAAGGCTGTTTTTGGTCTAAAAAAGATCCAACTTATTTTGCGGTCAGTATCGTAATAATTAATAAACATTTAATTTATCTCACAGAAATGTATTGTGATTAAAAATATATTAACATATTAACCTTCTTCCAAATATAAAATCTTTTAAACACATTGTGGAATTTGCAACAGCCTTAATCCTTATCGATATTTTTAAAGTTTGGATTGATTCGAGTTATCGAATAATAATTAAATAATAATTAAATTTATTTCAACTCAATTTTTAATGCTTATTAAAGTTGATGTTCATACTTTAAAATAAGAGGGTATAATAATTATTTTAGTTGACAGTATGAAATAGTAAATGCTTTTTTATTATTCAAATATGGTACGTAATCTCAAATATTTATTGCATTATTGATAAAGACATTTAAGACAGGTTAACCACAATTCTATAACTAATTGATAATTAATGCTAGTTTTGTAGTGGAACTTATTAATACAAGTTTTAAATAACATCCAATAAAATGTATATGTATTCTCAATGTTATATTTATTTTGATTAAAATTATAATTTTAGAAAAGGACTATATAAAAAATAATTATTGTTCAAGTATTTAGTGTTCCCCCTCCCCAATTACCTAGTCATGGCAAAGCAACTTTAATCTAGGATATTTCAAAATGAACAAAATTATTGAATTAATTTACCAGTCAAAAGTAGTTTTATACCTCTATTAATTTTTAAATTAGTTCATTTCTTGAAAGCTGAAATCGTTTAATCCCTTTACTGAGTGACACAATTTCAGAATGTGTATGTATCTAGAAAAAAACAAAACGATATATGAATCTATAGTCTTAAATTATTTTTGTAATATACTTAATATTGCTATATACGGGTAGTAGTCTGGAAAAAAGTAAGTTGGATCTGGAAAAGTCGAGAAACTTAAAAATATAGTTTGGCTGGACACCCTGAAAAATAACACCACTTTTCCCTTAAAAATAACCTCACCTTTTGCATGTTTCTAATTATTATTGTTTAATCCAAGTGGTTAGAAATGCTGGATTTGGTGAGTTATTGATGGACCCATTCCAAATCCTTGGCTGTGGAGGAGTTGTAATGATGGTGTAGTACTGTTTAAAGTTAAGATTATA
Organism: Timema californicum; assembly: GCA_902141385.1. NCBI lineage: Eukaryota > Metazoa > Arthropoda > Insecta > Phasmatodea > Timematidae > Timema > Timema californicum. The sequence goes on along the minus strand of CABFOW010004103.1, from coordinate 50,480 downwards.
TGCTTCATCATGTGACAATATGGGAGTTATCTTTACATTTGATTTTTGTATCATGTCTTGTGGGTGCTTGATTAAGAATAAAGGTGGAAGTAGAGAGGATTTAATGAGAAGAGGACTAAAGAGAGAGTTGTTCTATAGCTGTGCAAGATGCCTGCTACAGAGAAGAGAAGTGCCCTTAAAGTGCAAGGAAGTGTTTTACAGGGCATACTTTTTACCCATTGTCACATATGCAGCAGAAACATTGAATGTAAACAGACTAAGAATGTGGTTGGCCATGGGAATGAAGTGATCCGGGAAAGATTAGGAGTACATTAAATAGTAGAGGACGCAAGACTGGGATGGTATGGACATATAATGATGGAAAAAGACTACAAGGGAAGCCAAGAAAGAGATGGGAGGAGTAGATAACAGAAAGTGTTTAAGTGAGAGGAGAGGAATGGAAGGATAGAAGAAGATGGAGGAATTTTACTAAACCGACCCGGCCACAGGCTGGAAACAGTCTGTGTGTGTTCTTGCAGAACAACACCTTTAAATATGTTTTTTTCTAAAATTATCTTGGAACCATTTTTAATGAAGTATTCCTCACATAAGTTTGCTGGCTATCCTGTTCAACTTAAACCATGGTTTAGTCTAGTGCTTTATTCCAAATTACAGGACTTATTACTTTTTCCTTGAGTGTGTGTTTGTCCACAGCCAAAGATATGAGAAATTTATTTTCACTATAACAATAGTTTACCACAATGTTTCAAACAGTTCCTGTTTTTATTAAAAATTGTATATTTTGGTCTTTCCTCTTTACTTTTTTTTTAACAATGCCGAAATATTACTCATTTTGGGTTTGAATGTGCGTATGTGCCTACAACTACTATAGAAGAAAGATGTCACCTCTGTGCATTGAATTTTTTTCACATTTTTCCTCTTTCTCTAGGTTGGCTGTCTTGATTAAATTTGCACTAATTAGTTTAGTTTCTTTTTCTTTATTATCAATTTCAAATGTTAAAAAACATTTAGCCACTAGGCCTTCTCATTGTTAGACATTTTCCCAATATAAATATGGGTGTTCAAAGCTACAACTTTGCTTCAAAAAAAGCTTTGCCAGTAAAAAATACTCAATTTGTCTAATTATTGTCATTCTGAGCTGTTATATTCATTGCAAATCAATATTAATATGATAAAAAAAACCTTAATTGAATTGTAAGTTGTGATAGTAACTCAATTTATCAAATTAGGTTGGAATATTACAAAAAATTGTTCAATAAAACATTTTCCAGGTGATTTTAGTGGATAAAGTTTTTTAAATACCAACAATGTATTTTTTTCGAGCATACAAATATATCAACTTAAAGACAAAAATTAATACCAGAAAATGAATTTGCCCCATAAATATGGATTTACATCCAGTTGTCATTTAACATTTCTATTTTCAATAGTAACTTAAGAATAAATGTGAATACAGTTGGAAAGATTTTTGAGTAAAGTGTAGGTTAGAATTTGAGAAAATTAATGTAAAAATATTGTGTATTAAGCTGGTGGGAATCCATTATTTTTAGACTACCGTTGACAGGAAGATTGTAGTTCAATCCTGGCCGGGTGTACTAAGGATGGTTTTCCCTAAATAGTTTCCCACACAAATGTGAGTACACCTCCAAATTCAATCTTTCTAATTCTTAACACACTAGTCACTAGTAAATAGGCATATAGGCCTAACTGGAATGAGTTATAAGACACGGTCCTAAAAAAACATTACTAAAGGTAATGAAAATATTAAAAATAACAAAACTCTACCACATAACTGATTTATTGTCTGATAATATTAATTTATTAAGTATGAATCAATTACAGATTTGAATTTTGAGCAAAATCTGTCAAATCTGAATCTAAGAGTTGTTTGGATTCGAAATTTTGAATATAATCCGAATCTTCTAATATTAAAATTCAGTTTTGAAACTATAGGCTTATGGTGAATATGCATCGATTTTTATTTAAAGCCCTTTAGCTAGGTGAAAAGATTAAAATATCAGGATTTCAAACTTGACACAATTACTTTTAATTCTGTGATTCACTAGTCGTTCCAACAGTCATAAAACATTCTGGCAAAGGTCTTGGCTCTGCACTAGTAAAAGAGTTAGCATTTCCTCAGATAATCGAGTGCAGGTTCTGCAGTGGCGTATTGCTCTGCCACTGACACCATCATGTGTGATAACACTTTTCAAATGTCTCAAATATAACTTTAATATGAATCTAGTTTTCTGAAAAGAAGGGGTGTGTGATTAGGTATTTCTCACTTCGAGTCAGTTTAAAATAAAACAGTTCATTTTGGGTTCAAGTTTGTACTATAAATATTTCAAGTTGAATTATTTTTAATAAACATGCAACACATAATTATTTTAAAAGTTTTGTAAATAAAATAGTAATCACACAAATTTGGATTTTAAAATAATTTTATTTGATTTTTTGTAATCATATAAAAGGAAATATTGAGGGGATCTATTAGCTGTGAAATAACATCTTAGAATTGAATCAAATCAATTAATTTAAAAATTTCACAATAAAATAAAAAAATCATGTTGACTCCAATTTTTTGAGTTTTGTAAAAATCAGTTCAAACCAGTCACTTAAGGCTGTTGGTCAAAGTCTGAAACACAAAGCCTAACTATTTTTTACTAGGCCAAGATATATTTTGAATACATCTTCTAGCTTTACTTTGTATCTGTGTATGTTAACCATGTTCACACACACACACGTATCTAACCACATGATCCAATCCTTGTATGAGAGTACTGCACTTTGTACCAGTGATATTACAGTTCAAATAAACTACTAAATACAAGGTAGGAAAGTTTAAAATTTAAACTCTTTATATTTCTTGGCCTGCTTGTTGTCTTGATGCTGCTGTCGTTGCTTTCGTTTGTTCTGAAAATCAACATACAAGTACAATTACTTCACATACCTCACATGAATGTCTTGCATGCAAGGTCTGGTCTAGTTACCGACCTCGATCACAATTCAGATTAACCACATTTTCAAAGCTAGGCTCTTTCAGTTTATGATTATTTAATAACTGATGAGAGGAGAATACAAGAGTAAATCCTATACACACATCACAAAAATGTAGATCCAAAGGTCAAAATGAAAACACATCAGAGTAATTTTTATAGATACATCACCGGTATGTTCTTTTTCCGAACAAGAGTTTATTTAGTTTATGAATATGTAACTGCAAAAACAGTAATACTATCAGCTTAATTGAAACTTCTATAAATTGATTAATAATATGAAAACAGAATAGTCTACCAGTAGATTTGTGTTGTAGGAGTATGTAAGCTTTGAAAATTTCAAATTCACATCAAATATTTTTCCAAGCATTAGGTTCATTTAGTTATAAATAGTACAAAGATAGCATGTTAAGGTTATTTGTAATAGAGCAATAGGCTAAATCCTGGTTAAAATTAGAAGGTACTGCCAGCACACTTACCTTGGTGATAATGGAGTGGAAATAGGATAAAACACTAAAAAACAGATTTTTAAGGACATACTTTCACTTTCGGCTTCATCATGTTAAGAAAGAAGACTTATTCTCTTGGTTGGACTGCAAGGTTGACTGTCTAAAGGTCTACTCTCTTTACTTAAGTTTACTGCGACAGTGAAAGCTCGTCCTTAAAAATATGTATGTTTTAAGTGTTTTATCTAAATTATTTCTAATTCAGTACTGCTAAAGCAGGCATGTCAAACTTGCTGGCCGCATGTGGCCCTACTTTTTTTCATAAACGCGACTGTATTGTGTCAGCGAATATAAAGGGGTAGAAAAAGAGATAGCAGGAAAGTGTGTGTCAGCAAGCAGTGGAGTGATACATTTTTGTCCACTTTCCGAGAAACCTAAATGATAACATTAGCTTGGGCAAACTCACTGTAGAGAACAAGCTGACACAATAGAGAAAACATTATTTTCGTTGGCAGTTTCCTACTTCAGAGTTAAGAGATAACAAAAGTATTGAAATCAATCTAATTTGTCTGCCATAGAATCTGGTTGTGGGATTTCTTATAATTGTATTTGGTGAAATATGTATTATTAGATTTAGTAAAGGGTGACTTGTTAATAATGTTTCAAATAGTGTGCCTCAAAATGTCTTTTTCAAAGCCTTTGAAAGGCAAAATCGAAGAGGAAAGTCGTGTGCTCGAAAAAAATAAATTGGAGCTGATATTTTGTTCACCTAATAAATAACAATATTGTCTTGTATGTAAACAAAGTATCAGTGTTTGCAAAGAGTACAATAAATATTAATTGTAATTATAGTACTCTCAAGGAGAAGTGTGATTTATTTGTTGGAAAATTCAGATAAGATGAATTGAACAAGTTGAAATTAGGTCTTAAAAACAACAAAATATTTTTCAATGTGTTAGTAAAGTAGATGTGAGAGCTCAGCAGTAAGAGCCAGTTTTACCTAGTATCAAATTCAAAACCTTTTACAAATGAGCAATTTATAAAAGAATGCTTGATTGAAACTGCAATTATGATGTGCCTTTATAAGGTAAAAGGTTTTCAAAGGATTAGTCTCACATGAAACACAGTATCTGAATGCATAGATGATATTGAAAATGATTTAGGGAGTAGGAAAACAGAATGTCACAGTTGGCAATACGATTCCAAATTTTCAATGTGTATTATTCATCAGGAAGTGTTGTGTTGTAAAGTTTTAAAAATGAATTATGTTTTAAAATGAGTTGTAGGAATAACCAATTTTATTCAAGCCCGTGATTTAAATCATCGACAATTTACTTATTTACTTTCCGACTTGGACTGTGATCGTGAAGATTTGCTATCCCAGACAGAAATTCATTTGTGGTATTGGCACAGCCCTGATATTTGTTAACTTTAAATTTGTTTAAAGAAATTAAGTTTTGACAATTAATAAGCTTTGCCAATAATTTTTTTAGCAATGTGTTTTTCTTACTACCCTTTGGGGTTATAAGCTTATGTACTAATTACTTTAATGTGTTATTAATTAGGAAGGTTTGATTTAGAGGAAGTATACCTGCATTTGTGTGGCTTAGGGAAAACCACCCTCATTAGACCCAACCTGAATCGAACCTCAATCTTCCCACTGTATACACATACATTATGCAAATGACAAAACTTTGTAATAGGATAGTTGAATAAAATTTTGTAGCAGCACATTTTTGCAAGTGTCTAAAGCTAAATATGTGCAATATAATATTTTTGCTTTGCTTCTTATCAAAAAAGTGAACTTCACATATCTGTATTGCACAGAACTAAAAACGCATTTTATATTTTACAAAGCTGTAAAATGTTGTAAGATTTGAATAAACTGGTAACTTGTAGAGATCAAATTAATTTCTCGTATTTTCTTTTAGCCTTTAAAGGTTAAATTTTTTTCATTTGGGAAAGGGAGAAGATAAACACATTATTTGGTCACAATAGGTACTAAGCCAGGGAGTTTTATAAAGTCAGAAAAGAGATATTAGAGACAAAATATTTCTAATAACAAGTATCACCTTCTGCCTGGCGACGTGGTCAGCCAACATGTCGGAAAGATCTTCCTTCTGGAGTTGTGACTGCTGCTCCCGGATCTGCTGCTCGTAGCGTACAGCCATCGCATCTGTGTCCACCAGATCCAATTCAGAGGGATCCAGGGCCAGCTCTACCGTGCCTGACCCTTCAAGGCCCCCTCTACGAATCACAGGGGCAGGAGGTGGTGCACCCGCACCAGTCATGTCGTAGATGTGTGTGGAGGCCATCATGGCACCACCCACACGATCCATCCTTTTCTCTGGTAGGACCTGAAACAGTGCTGGTGTCTCTCCTCTGGGGGTTGACCGCAGCAAATAGACTTAGTTTAAAATCCATATATTTTGGGAGAGAAATGTATTAGCAGAATATTTTAGTGACAGTATGCTGGATAGATGAGCAGCTTAAAATATGCAATGATATAGGATGAGGGAGTTTTAAGTAAAAGCATTAGAATTTTCCTTGAAAATGGAAATACCAGGGCAAGTTACAAATGTATGTTGACGTTTTAATGTATCACAAGCTAAAGAGAGTAAAAGTGAATGGGTTGATTACATGTCACAAGTGCAGTATATGTGAATGATGAAGTTTGGACATGTCATGAGTGTATAATACAAGTGAATGTTGAGGTGTGGATGTATCAACATGAGTACAGGATAAAAGTTAATGTTGAGGTGTTGATGTATCATCATGCGTACAGGATACAAGTGAATGTTGAGGTGTGGATGTATCAACATGAGTACAGGATACAAGTGAATGGTCTACTGACCCTTCCATTTCACTCTCAATCTTCCTCTTGCGGAGCTCAATGATCTCTGGAGTCTCCATGCCAGCAGGAATAGAGGTAATGCCTGAAGGAGTGATCAGCCCCTCCACAGGTGTCACAAGCCCTGTATCATCTTCCTTCCCACCCCCTTCCTCATCCTCATCTTCCTCCTCTTCACTCTCCTCCTCACTCTCAGACTCAAGCTCACCCCAAATCGCTGTGTCCACCTCCTCCTCCTCTGGCTCTGCCTGAGAAAAATAGTCAAAATTCTATTAACATTACAACTTAATAAAAAAAAGTTTTAAGTTCACAAATAAACAAAACCTGCTTAGTGAAAGTTTCACAGGAATATGTTATTTCCTTTTAAAGGAAAATAATAAGTCAAATTTAATTGAGATATTACTTAGATAAAACTTTAAATGATTGCAATTAGTTAATTAGCAAGATTATGCCATGCAGATAATTTAAACCAAAATAAATATATAGATAGAAAAAAAAAGTATGTTAACAACTATTAGAATTTAAACTGTTTGTTTAAAGTAAAGATGGGTTGAATCCACTATTTCTTGAATCCGAATCTACATTTTATTTTTGAATCCGAATCCTGGCAAATTGTTTGAAATTTTAATGATTTACAAACAGACCTACCTTATGCAATATAGGCCTAAACTGTAAATTAAGATTTCAATAATGTTTTTAATTTTAATCAATCGCCCTCCCCCCTCACAAAATACAGGTTAAAATCCAACCAAATTAAACAATCTAGACTTCTATTAATGTTTACAAATCAAATCAATCAAAATTTGAGAGTCTTTTAGTTATTTTTAAAAATGTTGTTAAAATGATTTGAGCTTCTAAAAAAACATGTGAAATAAACAGATTAGGCCTACTTATCCTTTGATCAACTTTAAACATCATCGAAGAATTATAATTTATTTTATTAAGATAGCAAAAATAAAAATACAAACGGATATTTTTAATAAAGACTAAAACAACATGCTTAACAATTAAACATACATTGGAAATAGTAAACTCAATAATGCCTAAGTATGTTTTATTATTATTTTCTTATATATCCATTATCTATCTTCGCGTAGAAAACAAGAAATATATTTGATTCTTCATTCTTGCGATATTACGATTTATGAGAATACTTTCTATTTAAAACACCAACATATTTTCGACTACAATGTGTTCATTCCCATTTTATAAGGCAGGACTACGTTTGAATATTTTTACAATTACCTCAATAACATATTTAAAAAAATAATAAACTCTTAGTTAAAATCAATTTAAAAATAAATAATGAATAAGCAAGTCGTTATTTTATTTTTAAAACTCGAGAGCACTTACTAAGTGATCAGAGTACCTGAATCGATTTTAAACAAACAATCGATATACGATATGTAGGCCGGTAGGAATAAATAAACAGTTTTATTGTGTCTAACCATTGACAGAATTTATTTTTCATGAAACCCAACAAAATGTCTAATTTAAGGGTTGTATGCAATAAATTGGGGTTATTTGCATAGTTGTAGATAATTAAAACCAGTTGGGTAGTAAGAATTAACAGTATCTTTATTTTATGTTTTATTATTATTTTCTTATATATCCATTATCTATCTTCGCGTAGAAAACAAGAAATATATTTGATTCTTCATTCTTGCGATATTACGATTTATGAGAATACTTTCTATTTAAAACACCAACATATTTTCGACTACAATGTGTTCATTCCCATTTTATAAGGCAGGACTACGTTTGAATATTTTTACAATTACCTCAATAACATATTTAAAAAAATAATAAACTCTTAGTTAAAATCAATTTAAAAATAAATAATGAATAAGCAAGTCGTTATTTTATTTTTAAAACTCGAGAGCACTTACTAAGTGATCAGAGTACCTGAATCGATTTTAAACAAACAATCGATATACGATATGTAGGCCGGTAGGAATAAATAAACAGTTTTATTGTGTCTAACCATTGACAGAATTTATTTTTCATGAAACCCAACAAAATGTCTAATTTAAGGGTTGTATGCAATAAATTGGGGTTATTTGCATAGTTGTAGATAATTAAAACCAGTTGGGTAGTAAGAATTAACAGTATCTTTATTTTAATCATCACTCAGGCGAGCAAACATAATATGTTTCATGGCGGCCGACTTTGTATCATGTGTAATGGCCGCAGACTTTGTATCAAGTGTAATGTGTTCTTATTTCGGTTTAAAAAATCCATAATTTGTTTTATTTATTTCAAACTTATTTGTAATTTTAGTTTTGAGTTTCAATTTTTGAAGAGTTTTAATGTGTTCATTAAAATAATTAAAAGATTGTTCGTGAGGTGAAAGTTTTAGAAGTGAGCATGTGCCGAAACGGTCGAGTCCGAGTTTCCCATAGAGGTGGGAAGGTAGGGTACAAGGCAGGTAATATTTTCCACATCTAACAATTTTTTTTTTTTAAATAATGATTTTATCCATGCTAATCTCTTTTGTCCGACAAAATAAATATTACGGATTAAGTTGTGCTTTTCAAGTAGGCCTAACTAGGTAATTTTTGAATTCAAAATATTATGCTTTGTCTATAAAGTGAAAGATTCAACCATCGAATCCAGTAAAACACCAAATCCTCGAATACTTGTCAGGATTTGGTGTATTCTAGGATTCAAAGATTCGAGTGTCCCATCTCTAGTTCAAAGTATTTGAAAATGCGCAAATAGTTCAAAATTTACAATTTAGCATTCCAAATTGGAATATGGATATTAAAAAATTAATATTCGAATATTCACATACCCCCAGTTAAAATGTGTGTCATTCTCGACCATTTTAGTGGTAATGAGTATGTTATTATGTTTATTAAAATTATTTTGAAATTAGATAGTTATAACCAGTAAAATAGTTATAAAAGAAAAACTTCAGATTTATTATTTTAAAAATTAATAGTTTCTTTAAAAAATTTTAATCTGAGAAGTACATTAATTTTTTTTAGGACTTTCCTTCAAGTGTTCTGGAAAGTCTTGGCTTCACACAGACTTAACAAGAGTTATAGAACAATTAAAATCCATATAATCTTTTTGAGCTAAGCCCCCAAGAGCTCTGGGCCTTATAGTGTTATTATTTGCTATCAATGTGACATTGCTATTCCCCTGAATAGTGAAGTTACATCACCTGTAGGTCCTGCACTTGGATACCAAATACATCCCCATAGAGGGGTCGGCCATTTTCATCAACAGGAGGTTTACCCCAGCCCCCGGCATGGTAACCGAAAGAACATCCCTCAGGAATGGGCGCGTTGAGCCCTGCTATCTTGAGGTTGGGGTAGGAAGGTGGGGGCCCATAGCGTTGCATGGCAATAAGCCAGGGAGGTGGGACTTTGTGGGCATTGGGACCCGTCGGCATGCCCAGCGCTGTGCGCAGTTCGTCTGTGAGGTCCCCAGGTTTCTTCTCCTTCAAACGAGTCTCAAACTCCTTGCCCTCATAGTAGAGATCCCCGTGGATGGACATGCGAGGCTTGGTCTGCCACCTGACACAAAAGGCAGACACTTTTCTCAATGTGCCCTGAACAGATCTCAACTATTGATACATACAGTTTTATTACGTTTTCTTAATTAGCAAATGATTATAGAGAGGGATGTGCAAGACTCAGCTATATTTTTATCAGTTGAGAAAAAAATCTCGATCTTGTCTCGAAAGTTAAAAATGAATCTTTAGAATTGGAGAAATTTGAAAAAGAAAAATTGAAACGCAAATAAATGCCTTAAGAAATTTACAAACCAAACAGCAAACTTATTATTTCTAATAATAGTTTACAAACCTGAAAATAAATAGTTAATTATAAATATTGTTTTTCAATATCAAACTAGATGCCATTATAAGCAGTTATACCACGAAACTAAATTATTAATTGGTGTACATTGCAACTATATATATTGTTTATTATCTATTTTGGCCTGGCATCTTATAATTTTAAATCCAGGTCGTATTTACTCATTTGCAAAGAATTTTCTACTACTATACAATTTTCAAATTTTCTTTTGTCTAAACAGGTTTGAGATACAATTTCAGTCTCATTCCAGTTGGTCTGCCCCAGGTGTATTACTTCCCCGGTACCCTCTTCTGCTGGTTACCCCATCAGACATGGTTTCTCATCCATTGCAACTTTCACAATTTTATTAATTGCGTTTCAAATGTTATATCTTAAGTGTTTGAATGAAGAATAAGATAATCCTAAGCTAGCNGTAGCTTTTCTTGCAGGCCCTCTAGACTGGTAAACTAGTTCTAGTTTTTGCCAAACGTCTTGCGATGTTTCACAATGTCTTATGTGACAAAGTTCTGTAGGACTCACAGCTAAAATAATATCAGCTTTAGCTTTATGGTCGGCTTTGTCCCACGTGGCCGAGTGTCTAGCATTATCAGCAATTGCTTCCGCGTCAGCACCTACTGCCGCTGTAGGCCTCGGATTAGTTCCATCGATGTATTCCCAGTGGTCGGTCTTAGTTAAAATTGCTTCCATTTGTTGTCTCCATGTATCATAGTTTTCCTTTCCCAGCTTTTCTATATGCGTCGAGAATCCGGACATCTTGAATGAATGGATATGATTTCAGGCATCACTAACGATACTTATATTTATGTTATCGCATTTCCACTGCCCTATCACGTTAACAAAACAAATAGTTAATGTTTATCTTCTTCCAAACCGTTAATACAGCATCCTGGACCCATAACCTGTTAGTTTTATTTATGAAAGAACAATAAACAATTAAAGAATAAAGAGCACATGCTCGGCACTTGAGATATACACCGGAACTAACAAAGATGTTGGCGTGAGACGCTTTGGTGACGTCATCAGAGAAGTGGCTTCACAAATCTAAAAGTAGAATAGTTACTAAACTCGTGCTTGTTATTATAGGCCTAGTTAAGAGAATATTTATTTATTACACACAACAATTTTTAATGAAAATTAAATACAAACGTGACATGGACAAACAGTCCTTAGTTATAACATTTTTATATTCTTTCTTGAAAAATCATGGAAAATATTTTTTCCTGCCCAAATTTTTTTCTGGCGTTCAGGATTCCACACAGCTCTAGTTTTTATACAAGTATAATTGTGGGGTTTTTTTTCTAAAAAGATATAGAAATTGATTACCTATACTATAATCTTAGTTTGTCAACTGTGTAAGAGTTTAAAAGCATAATTGCATCATCAAGAAAAAAAAAGTTACTGTCATAAATATTGTTTTTCAATATCAAACTTTGACAATGTCACTGTGAGGTAAATTTATTATATTTAAAATAAAGTACAGGGAAGGTGGATAGAAACATAATATAAAAAGAACTATTACAATATGACTTTTACAGTGAAAATAGAACATAGTTCACAGTTTACATTGTAGCTATTGGACAAAGAGGTAATGAATGTTTCTTGAAGAAAATTGATCGTTACCACCCAATCCCTCGACCTAGGTTTCATTCTATGGGAACTTATCGGGGGGGAGTGTGAAATGCCCAAAACAATTTCCTAAAAGAGGAATCCAAAAAACATAAAAGGAAGAAAAAGTAAATTTGTAAAGAATGAAAGACACTTCATATAGGACCATGTAAAAGGAATAACATAGACAGGAGACAGCATTGTAAAATGTGTTCTTCTTTTCATTGTAAAAGTAATTGTGTTCTTTCCATTTATATGTTTCTATCCATCTTTCCTGTACCTTCTTCCCAATTTAATACATTTAAATAAAAGAACAGAAGTGGAAAAATTTTCCTTAGAGATATATATTATATATAAAATGTCCTATCATTCTTTAAAAATTTCCTTTTTCTCCCTTTTATGTTTTTTGGTTTCCTCTTTTAGGAAGTTGTGTTGCACATTTCGGACTCCACCCTGATGAATTCCGGGACTGGGCATTAACAATCAAATTTCTTCAAGAGGCATCCATTACCTCTTTGTCCAATGGCAGCAATTTAAAGTGTGAACTGTGTTCTTTACATTGTAAAAGATATATTGTGGTCGTTCCTATTATGTGTTTCTACTCAGCTTTCCTGTAACTTCTTACAAATATAGAACTTTGGCATTATGAACTGTTAAACTTCAAAATTAAATTATAAATGTTAACATTGCAGCGATGACCATTTTATTAATTACAATTAAAATGCCCACAAACTATCTTATGTTTTTTGAAAAGACTATAAGACAATCCAAAGTGATACAGCCAAATTATCAAAAGGAACTCAAGCAATCTAAAGCTATGTATCTATTTTTTAAAACATGAGCGATGTGTAAAGCTTCAAAACTTCAACTTGGCTTCGAGAAAAGGGTTTTATCAAATTAGAATGATTACAAACAATTGTGTGATAAAAAAATTTAAGTGATTTTAGTGCATAGAATTACATGAATAAGCACAAAGTATTTTTTAAGCATACTACAACTATGCAAAAATATTCACACTTTGATTCAGCTTCGAAAACATTTTCTACATTTGATTTGAGTTCACTTTGAATTAAAAAATAGGACTTTGCACATCCTTAAAACATAATTTATATTTTTGTACTTTCAAAGGAAATTTTCTCATCTGGTTGAATCTAAAAATGTCTTCATATTCATGTCTTGATATTGTCTCAAATTGAAATAGTGGCTTTCACACCACACTACTAAAACCCTTTCTCAACTAGGCCAGTGTGCTTGGATACTAAACCTCATATTAACTTATGCTTATAAATAGGGATGGGACTTTTGAATCTCTCTAATGCTTAAAAAAAAAGTTGTTTTTCGCTTTGTTAAGTGAAATTTAATTTAATACTGCTTATTGATGGTTCAGAACCAATTATAATTGTAGGACTAACTTAACAATCAGGCCTCAGACCAGTAATTTAATACTTAACTGAATTTATGAATGTTATAATGAATGGATTATATGAAAGAATTTTAACAATTAATTATTGGTATTTTAATTTGTTCTATTATATTTATATTTCATCATATTTTCATAATACTTTCCAGGATTCAGATTAGAAATTCTGGATTTGAAGGTAAAATAGAGATTTATTCGAGATTCAGATTCATAAAATGGGGGATTCAACCCAACTCTACATATAAAATATCATATTTTCCTACTAAAACAAAATATTTTTAAAATACTAAATCTCTCACAAAAAAGTATCTTCTGATTCAAAAATATTAGTCCATTCAAAATAATAAGATGTTTGATGTAATAAGTATGGTGAAGGTGCATTTTGTATGTTTGATATTTAAAAGCCACTTTGGTAATTATTTTCCACTAAAAATATGTTTTCCTCCTTAAATATATTCAGTGATAAATATTACTATCAATTATTAGTTTTGTGGAAATAAAAGCGACTAAAACTTGGGGTAGGAAACTGTCTAATCAGTGGAAGATAAGATTAATTCAACTTTAAAAAATTAATAATATTATTAATAAACATTAAACACATTGATTCCTTGATCAAATTGTAAGTTTTTAGCATTAATTTATTTCCAGCCGAGATTTGGTTACCCGCAATAAACTAATAGCAATATATTAATATTTTGATTTGTATTTTATGTATTTTTACATTAATTTAACCACAAACTATTTTCCAAATTTTTGCTCTAAGTTTAGGATCCTGAACAGAACTAGCTAGGACCAATTTAGTGAAATTTGGTATTTTACTGTAGAGATTTTGAAAGAATTTGACTGTAATTATTATAAATTAAATAAACTAAGAAAATTAAGTTAAACAAATTAAATTTTTATTTTGGTTTTACTTCATTTCTTTAAAATTTCACTTCACATGTATAATAGTTGCCTTCCCACACCTCTATTAAGTGAGTGGTAAAGATCTAATTAGTATTTTTTTAAAGTATAGTTTAGAGAAATTTTACAGCATTTAAATGGTATAGTATTGATAAATTTTTAAAACCATTAAAATAGAGTAGCCTATCAAGATAAAAACAATGGTTGTCAAAGTTAGTCACAATATCAGCAGCACTCGAGTTATGTAACGTTTTGGCAGTCCTTACTTGAAGAAGGCGTCATGCAGTTTCTGGTAATCAATGTCAATCTTGCCAAGTTTGGGGCGTGCACGCTCCCTCATTTTAGCTTTGAGAGTTCGTTGGTCTTCCTTCTCTTGGAGCGCCGCCCTCATCTCCATGATACCAGTCTTTTTTATGAACTCAGGGAGGTCGAACGGGGGTTTCTCGATACCACGCTTGCCTTGCAAGTACTGAGCAAAAACACACTGGTTAAACATTGAAATAAACTTTCAAACCCTATTCAAACTTAAAAACTCATATAAATACCAGTAAAAAATTATATTAAAATCAAATTTTTTTAAGATGTGGTGCAGAAAACTAAACTCTTATGTTGCTACTGGAGAAATATTTGATTTATATTTTCCAAAAAAATGTAATGCTATAAAAACTGTAAAATTACTCGCACTCCCTTATGCCGCACCTTAATAGCTATGACAGGTCTAGCAAGCTGGTAGTGGAAAATAAATAATGGTGTGCGAAGCTTCGAAAAGTCAAAGTTGGAGTTCAAATCTCCTTCGGCTTCAACATCTACAATAACCTTCGCATATTCAAAAAATTTCGAAGGAATGATAAAACTTTGATAAATTATCAAACGAATTAACTTTATCTTACTAAATATTACATATTTCAATATTTGATCATTTTAAAACCGATACTAAACAAAACTTTAACAATGACTAGTAATTCAACTACCACAACATAAGCATAGATCAAAAATGGATCATCCCAGCTCGCGTCTAATGTTTAGTCCTTAATATTCTATCTCTTTGGAATTATCTGTGACAAATTTACAAGTGCATTTTGTCATAGGAGATTTCATAGCTTCTTTGCATTTTCTTTATTATTCAAAATGTCTGATACGGAAAGTGGGAAACAAAAACAGAATTCAATTTATAATTATTATCATAGGAATGCAGATAAAAAGACATGTATGTGTAAAGTTTGCCAAATATTTGTATCAACTCCACGATGTAAGTAAATATTAAAACTTTATTGATAACTTACTAAGCTCAGTAAGCCTGTCTGCATTAATAATAAATATAAGCCTTTGACTTCGACTTTTATTCGTAAGTTTCAAGCTTCGCTTCACATTTAAAAAGTGGCCCTCGCATACCCCTAAAAATAAATTAATGATTAGAATAAAAAAAACTAGTTCATGTCACAGGCCAAATAAAGTAATGTAAGACTGTATTTGGCTTTCATATTGGTATTTTACGTTTAGCCTTGCTTTTGAACTTAGTGTTGTCTTCCCTTGCTGCTTGTAGGAATGGTTTGTTGCGAGACCGACTTTGGTTGGGTGTGCAGGCAGGGCTTATTGCTTTGGGATGATTGAGGGATTTTAGGGTTTTTTTGTTAGTTGTTTGGGTTGGGGCTGTAAAAATGGTGATCAAGTCACAAATCGTTGTCGAATAAATCAGAAGATATATATGAATAATTATTTTTTGCAGCTCATAGAACTGGTGAGTTTTCAAAGTTCTATGGATCAACTAAACTAACTATTTGCAATAGGAACTTGGTGTGAAATTGTGTAAAATTATACATTTGTGAAGTATTGTGGTATGGGTATTGAGCATGCTGCTTGTATTGTGAATGAGATGCGAGTTTTGTTTAACATTCAAGACTACAAGTGTATACATTTTCACTGCTGAAATGATAAATTTTGAAGATCTGGTTGTTCGGAAAGAAATCTGGTGACACAAGCAAAAGACGTAATTTGGCCTAAGTACATCGATGACTAAACCATCAGCTGGTTGCCAAGAAGTCCCAGGAAGGTGCCTGATCTTGTCTGAGAACAGGAGAGTTTAGGTGATTTATTACCTCAGTGTACCATGTTTTATAGTTTTGGACTTTCTTTTGGTATGACCTGGTAAAGTGTTCTGTATTAGTGTGTGGACATGGTGCATGGATGGCTTGGTAAAGTGTTCTGTATTAATATATTATTGTGTGTACCTGGTACATGGCTGGCTTGGTAAAGTGATGATGATGATGATTATTATTATTTTTATTATATTTATCATCATCATCATAGCCATCATCTTCATCATTGGAGTAATCCATTGTTTGTGTTATTCGTACTTTCTTCTTCTTTGTGTTTGATAAAGGCAACAATGTCGAGATAATATTATATTTGTGTTAAAATGTGTGTGTGACTACTTCTACTATAGAAGACAGAAGAAAGGAAGAAGATGTCACCTTTGTGCATTGGAATCTTCCCACATTTTTCCTCTTTCCCTAGGTGGGCTTTCTTCATCAAATTTTTTCTTGGTAGATTTTTCCTTTTTTCTTTAGTTTTATTAATTTCCTTTATTATAAAATTTTACTGGAATTTGATATTCAAGTGTTGATAAATTTAAAATAGTAATATTAAGAATTTTTCTCAATTCTTTCAATACCAGTGATAATTAGTTGACATCCCATTGCATTTAATTTACATTTAACCCAAAATAATAGCCAGAGTAAGCCATTCTCATATTATTAACTTTTTGTAATGAATAATCAAACTTATATTGTGTGGGAGTACTAAAAGTGTAGGAATAAATGAAGAGAGAAATGTGTTCGTTCCAATCTAGGCCGAGCCTACCTATCCTTTCAAGTTGGCTTCCTTCACTATCACTTAGTTTACAAGTGTTTCTATACCGTCTTACTTACAACCTTATATCTCAATAGTATTAAAATGTAAATTGGATTTTTCATTGCAAAAACAAAATATGTGAATAGCCTACTTTAGCCTTTGTTTAGAGTTGTTTTAAAGTAAAGTAGATGCAAAACAATCCTATCTATATAATTTTGTTTCTTAATACCTTTCTTTTGAAGCACCAATGGCGAGGAACTGGGACAGTGTTCCTGTGGGCCTTGAGCTGTACCAAGAGCTTAGGGTCACGCGCAGTCACATCATGCATCTCCACAACATCTGGGCGTGTTACCAGCTGCTTCAGTTCAGCAACGCTCAGTCGTGTCAGCTTTTTCAGTTTGCGTTTGGACAACTTTGTCTTCTCCTCCTGCTTCTTCTACACACAACATATCACAACCATTAATAAATGTTTAATTAACCAAAGAAGGGCCACCCTTTGTCTGAGTCTTGTCTATGTAAAATGTATTATAGTTGGTAGCTGTAGAGAGTCTCTCAAAGTCCAACCCCTTGTCCACATCGGTCCAAGAGTGGACAATTCTACCGTGTAGTTAAGGATATAATCTGGTGATAGAATATAAGAAAAGAGGCCAAAACTTTGTTATATAAGGCATATTATCATCCAATATTGACATACAGCTCTGAAACCTCGACAAAAACGAAGGGAGATTTAAGTAAATTGCAGGCAGCATAGATGAGGTTCCTAAGAGGCATTAAGATGAGACAGGATAAGGAATTAAATAAATTAGGAATGGTTTAAAAGTTATATCACTAAACACTGACGAGAAAAAGGTTACTGTGGTAAGATCATGTGATGAGAATGAAGAAAGACAGAATGCCTTTTAAGCCTTACAGAACAGAGAGAAGGGCAGAAGACCTATTGGAAGACCGCGGACAAGATGGGTGAACCAAGCGCAGAAGGACATGGAAGTTAAAAGAGCGGACTGGAGATGCGTGGTTGAGGGGGAAGTTTGAATAGATCAACAGGAATGGAAGAGGATGTGCCAGATAACCCACAGTGGTGGAAACATTGAATGATGATGATGATGATGATGATGATGATGATGATGATGATGATGATGATAGTGATGGTGGTGTTAACTGTATATATATTATGACAGGGTTATTGACGCTATAAAAAAGAGGTCTATGTCTCAAAAGGTTTTGCACAAAAATCACAATACAATGAGTACACATAGCTATAGAAGATAATAGATTATGTATTATTCTTGTTAATGTTATATACTAAAGTAATACTGATGGTTGTAAACTAGGAAAGAGCACTAAAGTGACAAAAACTTCGTTATAAGAAAAACATCTTTAATAAAGATGGGTCAAATCATAATCTCAATTGGGATTGGTTATGTATTTTTTTGCTCAATCCTAGCACTTTAATATTTAGGGCCGTTGTTATGATTGCCAGATAAATATTGCTATCGGAAGGTTAAAACCAGATAAAGATTATAGCTATTTTAATATTCTATGCATATTATGAACTCTATTTATCTGCTGGATAGCTATCTGTAGGATGAATATATTTTTATACAGAAAATTCAAGGTTGGTACTGTTTTACCTGTGCGCACATGCGTATAAGCCCTGCTGCTACTGCTACAACCTGACTAGTGGCTACAACGGCCAATATTTGTTAAATATTGGCGGTTTAGCGAGTGTGAGGAACAAATTTCTCTGCTGAAGAATGTCTTAACTCAAATGGTGTTATGTGGGCAGAGAAAATAAGTTGTCTTTCAAGAACCAATTTTAGTGTCCGCCAAAATGTGGTCAGTAGTTTGGTACATTTACAAAATTACATTTATTGTCCTAACATTTAAATAATTTGTTCTTGTATAACTAATTTTCAAACTTTATATATAGTTAAAATCCTGTACCTATGCCTACTAAACATGTGAACCAAGATTTTAACATAAAAACATATTCTTATGAGCGAAACCTTATGAAAAACTCTTTATCTGTTCATTTTGCATAGTGGTCTTTTCTTAGCCTATATATTTTGCATTTCTATAAGGCATTCACGAGCTAAGTTTACCTGAATGACAGCTCGAAATGTTACTAAAAGTAATCCCTAATATATCACTAAGCCAACAGCTGACATTTATCACTTTGGATGACTGTAATGAAAACAGATGGTAATATATTAATGTGATAGTTAACCACAATGATTTAGGCCAATATTATTTATATATTTATTTTAGGTTGGACACAAAGTTTATTTATCGTTTTATTCCACTTAAAAAAATATTCACACCACTTTCGCAAAAACTTCTAACGAATATAGTCTCAAAATGGTGACTGACGAATTTAAACAATATGATTGAACATAACGGTAAACAAGTTTTTTACAATGATGCGGACACGCAGTTGATGAGAATACTCTATTCAGTTAAATATTTCAAAATACGATAAAATAATCATAAAACCATGTATTGTATGTAAAAAAATGGCAACAATTTTCTCTTTTCCAAGTAAATACGATGCCTGTATTAAAAGGTATTGATGTATGCACTATATTACACAAAATCAGCAATGTTCCAAAACGAAAAATAAGTATTTTTAATTATGTTTAAAATATTGTTTCGAGTTGGAAAAAAAAAACTATTTTAAAAAAATGAAATAGTATGAGAAAACTTAAGTTTATGTTATTTTAAATATAATATATAACAGGTAATTAAAGATCTTTACATTTATAACAAAACTGTGATCTTTTACAAGTGTTGGCAACCCAAAACCTAAACAAATGATTTTCGAACTGTCATCCAGGTAAAAACCTATCATGAATGGAATATACCTTTTAGTGCCACATTCATTAAAAATTAATAACCAGAGTTGTCACTGTTGTCTATAATCGGCAGCATTTTCACCATTTTGAATAACACATAAAACAACCATGTCACTATGGCGAAGCCCATTTTAACTTTCAGGTGTCAGTAACATACTGTTTATAATTTAGTATAATAAAGCCACACAAATAAATTAACCAATTAAAAAGTAGACACCCACCTGCAGGTAAGTAGAATAAATAATAGAAGACACATCTAGTCTGCTTTACTGGTGACAGGGAGATAGGGTTTTAGTCTTGGCCTTATATAATTAAAGGTGGTTTTATGGAAAACGATTTAGGATAAAAGATGTATTCTGAATAACTTCCCACTCGTACTCCACATAAAAGTGGATATATTATCCTCTAAATCTCTTCCTTCCTTTTTCCTGCTACATTAATGTAGTTAGATACAAATATCTCTGGAGTAAGACTGACTGCATAAGAAAAAATTATATATTTGTGAAATTTGCTCACATTTTCATCCTCCTCGATGTCATCATCGTCGTATTCATCCTCAAGCCTGGGGACCTTCTTAAGGTCCGGGGGGTATTCCTTGAGAGGTTCCTTGGGGATAAGATCGTTGGGGTCATCCAGTTTAACTGGATCAGATATGCGAAACGTCTCAAAGATGCGAGCAAACTGGCGGTACATGGGTTCCAGCTCATGGATACCCAGGGTCTCCTGGATGTACCTGCGGGGCGCATAACATGAATGTAAATAATCATCATGATTTAGTTTGTCCCTCAAGAGGCAGTCAAAGTTTAGAGATGTACCTGTACTAATATCAAAACAAAGTATCAGTCTAAAATATGACAATGTTCAGTAATGGTTAGGGGTGTGCAGAGCTTCAAAACTTTGTCTTGGCTTTGAAACAAATACAGTGGAACCTGGATAATTCGAACTTGAAGGGACTAGGAAAAAATTCGAACTATCCAAAAATTCAAATTAAATAAGTTTATTAAAAGGAATTGAAAAGAAACACAGTTAAGTTTGCAACCAAGCTCAAAAACTTTGTTTAACTTATTTAGACATAATCGGTTCACAATTTATTTAAAGTCAGAGATTTTAATCTGTTTTGCCAATTTAAGTCTCTCAGTCATAGTGTATGATTCTAATTGATTTAATGACTGAAAAATGTAATCACTTATATTGTTGCGACTTTCAAAAAATACATCTGAGTTTTTGGATATGGTCTATGGCTTCTGCCGCACTTGGGATAGGCCTTTCCTGAAATACTGAAAAATTGTCCCTCTCATCACCAGATGCTCCATCCTCAGCCTAAATGTTATTGCTGAGAACTTTGGCGATGATGTCCGTATCAGTAACGTCACCACTCTCTGCCACATCTTCATCCACGCTGACAAAGTCCACATAGGAGTTAGCAGGATCAGGAGTAACTTCCTCCCAGTTATCAATAACTGGCGCAGCTTCAGTCACAGTTTCTTCATCATTTTCTTTCTTGATAACACAAGCTTTTTAAAAACATGATCTCAACTTTTACTTGGTCCCCTGCTTGCTTACATATTCTTGATGCTTGAAGAACGTCAATCGAAATTTTCTAATTAGACAAATCCCCAGCAAGAATTTTTTCAAACAACAATTGTCTGTAGAAATGTTTTAGGTTCTTAATTACTCCTTGGTCCATAGGTTGAATGACCGATGTCATATTTGGCAGGGAAAAAATAACCTTTACATTTTCCAAAAAAGGAAACTCTGTTAGGAATAGTGCAATTGTCAAAGAATAAAAGAATTGCCCAATTTTGTTTGCCAAACTGTTTGTCGATTTTGGAAAGACATTTTTCAAACAGATCACCTGTCATCCATGCTTTTCTATTTGACTCGTATTCCACTGGCTTCAATTTTACATGTTTGAAGCAACGTGAGTTATCTGATTTTCCAATCATTAACAACGGCAGCTTTTCAGAATCATCTCTATTTGCTCCAACTAACAGTATTGTCAATCTTTACTAAGCTTTCTCCCACTGCATCGTTCACCTTTAAATGCAAGAGTTTTGTCAGGAGTACACTTGAAAAAAAAGTTCCGTCTCATCGACGTTAAAAATGTTTTTGGTTTTATGTCCTGGATCATTTCTTTCAAGTCTTCCTTTCAATTATAAGCTGAACGCTCATCAATAGAACCACTTTCACCACATACAGCCCTGAAGGAAATTCCTTTTCATTGTTTGACTCCATCTAGCCACCCTGCACTCACTTTGAAGTTTGTTTTTTCCTAATTCAGATGTGAAATGTTAAGCCTTTGGTCTAAGAGGGCCACTCATTGGGACTTTCTTGTCTTGCGCTTGTTTGAACCACTTCAGTACAGAGTTGTCCACATATAGGTTTCCAGTCCTCTTAATCTTTTCCTATCTTGTCCACTCTAATTTTCATTGCTCAAATTTTTTTGTTTGTTTTACAAAAATGTTGTAAAGTGTGTTAGGGGGAGGCATTTGCAATTTCTGATTTCTTTTTAAGTCCATTTTCCTATTCCTTTATCGCCACTATTTTTTCGGCCAAAGTTAATTATTTATAGGACTGTGGCTTGGACAGTGACATCACGACACACACACACTACTTTACAGTATGTACTAAACAAAACTAAAACTAAACAAAAAAACAAAATAAACTAGCATGTCACAAGAATATCGCTACAGCCAAACCACTAAGAACAGCGCATGTAACCGCTTGAGAGGTTCGACCTTGATTAATGTAGTACAGAACTGTACGTGTAAATTAAGATGTATGGGTGTGTGGGGGAAGCGGGTGAAGAAGGGTACTGTTTTTATGTCCTGGATCATTTATTTCAAGTCTTCCTTCCAATTATAAGCTGAATGCTCATCAATAGAACCACTTTCACCACATACAGCTCTGAAGGAAATTCCTTTTCATTGTTTGACTCCATCTAGCCACCCTGCACTCACTTTGAAGTTGTTTTTTTTCCTAATTCAGATGTGAAATGTTAAGCCTTTGGTCTAAGAGGGCCACTTATTGGGACTTTCTTGTCTCGCGCTTGTTTGAACCACTTCAATACAGAGTTGTCAACATATAGGTTTCCAGTCCTCTTAATCTTTTCCTATCTTGTCCACTCTAATTTTCATTGCTCAATTGCAAAAATTTTTGTTTGTTTTTCAAAAATGTTGTAAAGTGTGTTAGGGAGAGGCATTTGCAATTTCTGATTTCTTTTTAAGTCCATTTTCCACTTCCTTTATCGCCGCTATTTTTTCGGCCAAAGTTAATGATTTTATAGGACTGTGGCTTGGACAGTGACATCACGACACACACACACTACTTTACAGTATGTACTAAACCAAACTAAAACTAAACAAAAAAAAACAAAAAAAACTAGCACATCACAAGAATATCACTACAACCAAACCACTAAGAACAGCGCATTTAACCGCTCGAGAGGTTTGACCTTGATTAATGTAGTACAGAACTGTACGTGTAAATAAAGATGTATGGGTGGGCGGGGGAAGTGGGTGAAGAAGGGTACTGACCGTATTCCAATGCCCCCTCCTTTGTTCCCAAAAATCTAACAACACAGCGCTGCAACTAGAAGTAGGAAAACAATACTACACAGTAACTTACAACTTTAAAAAAATTTGAATTAGCAAAAAAAAATATTCAAACTATCCACAATTTTTTAACATTGTTTGGATACAAAATTCACAGAACTGGGTGAAAAATTCGAATTAAAGATGATTTTGAATTACAGAAGTTCAAATTAGTTAGGTTCCACTGTATCAGCTTTGACAATGTTTTTAAAAAAAATTCTGGCTTAGACAATAACGAGGCATCGCCAATACAAATATTATATTCTTTTAAATTGAAAAATGACACCTGTACATGGACATTTGACTTAGTATGCCAATACTTTAACCACTGAGCTATCCAGGAATCTTACAGTGCTGAGTGTCATTTTCCCTCATATTTTAAGGCAGTCTGTGACGGATGTGCGGAAATCATCAACTACGTATGAGTGATCATTAAAATCACGAATTTTCAAATGACACAGCCATCTTCGACTCAGTAGGGCTTTATTCTGCCAATAGTACAATGTCAGAAGAAAATGAATGAATGTGACGTGTGCGTTTGGTGGTGGGCATAGATAACTGTAAGGTTAGGATATGTGATAGATCAGAGAGAGTTTAACTGAGGGGAACAGCAATTAAGTCACTCGTGAGACTCGGAAGAGTCAAGACCTCCTGGTAGGTGTAGGCTAGTCAGTCAGTCACTGCCCGCTAAGCCTACGCACACGTCACGGGATTTGTTTTTTGTAACTTTAACAATAAACTATATAGATAACTTCATATCAACGATTTAATTATTGCTTCTGAATCATATCCATGGCCTATAGGGGCCGACAGTATGTGAATGACTAAAGTTGTTGAAAGCATAATCCTAGGATTACCCTTCAATTCAACAACTTTCGTTTCTTGGACAAATACTACCTTCAGATAAAGGACACAGCTATGAGTACACATATGGCTTACTCATAAACAAATCTTTACATGGTAATACTAGAGTAGCATTTTTTATAATCTCAGCCCATCAAACCCTCTGTATGGCTGCATTAAATTTATGACATTCTCATGCTATAGCCTCACTCTGAAGTATCCTTTGAGATCTTTCTTGATATTCTCAAAAATTGCAGCTCCTTAAATTTCACCCATAGCAAATCATAGCATAGTCTCGCCTTCCTTGATGTGAATTTGTTCCTTGAAAACCACCAAATGTGTACCACTGTACATATAAAACCAACCAATTACCAACAATAACTCCAGTATCATAGCAATTATCCTTCATACACAAAAAGGTCTCTACCATTCAGCCCCCAGAACCAAACAGACATGTTCAGGACCCTAGCCGAGTATTATGAACAACTCTCTACAGCTTTCCAAGGCAGAAGCTACCCCAATTCTTTAATAGACAACCAAGTCTGCAGGAACGACAATGACCATCCAAAAAAATCTGAATACATCCCTCTCACAACACAATACCATCCTGGTCTACACCAAATAAACACTATTCTTAAAACTGGCTACAAGTTCCTAACCAGTTTCACCAAGACTCTAAACCTTCTTAGTTCATCCCCAAGAGTCGTTTTCTAACGGCCGCTCAATCTCCACAACATTCTAGTCTGTCCTAGACTTTCTACCTTAAATATAATCTGAGAAGAAAAGCAGACTACCAAAGCATCATACCTCTGTGGTAACCCTCATTGCAGCACATGTGGGATCCACCTACCATGCTACATCCTTCAACAACTAAGTTACTAAAATTCCTGGTCATTACAAATGCAAAACAAATAACTTGGCAAATCAACTACAGTGCAAATCATGTGATGCAGAATATATTGATCTTACTAAAGGTTTTCTTAGACAAAGAATGAACAATTATGGTTTTTACACAAACCACAAAGATCCGGGCAAGCCTGTACACATCCATGCTGGTACCCATAACTAGGACTTTCAATCCTGCTATACCATGAAAATATAAGAGCATTTTCCAAACAGAGAAACAGTTCTCAACTCAAGACATCCATAACTGGCCCACCAATTGATTACCACCAGGCCTTAATATAAGAGTTTCTTTCTTCCTAAAAGATTTTTTTCCCCCAGATAGGTATAAAATAATTATATTTAACTTAAATTATTCCTAGTGAATTGCCAAAGCCAATTTATTTTTACTCCTATAGCATCTAATCTAATCTAATTCTAATAAAAAATCAAATAATTAAAATGGTTTCAACGCCCATTTTTAAGGACATTAAAATTACACTAACAATTATTAAAAAAGTTAATAAAATGAATAATTGCATGATGGCTTGGAAATATATAAGAAGGCAGTGTAGAAACACTACATTGATGTGAAGTAAGTGATAGTGAAGGAAGCCAACGTGAAAGGATAGGTAGGTTAGGCCTAGATAGAAATAAACACACTTCTCTCTATGTCTTCTTAAACTTTTACACTTCTTCAAAACTTCCACAGTTGCACATTAGTTTGAATTTTCGGGAATATAACTTTTTCATTAATGTCTCTTCATATAAAAATTAAATATTTCCGAAAAATCAAAACAATGTGCAACTGTGGAAATTTGAAGAAGTGGGAAGTGTAAAAGTGTAGAAAGAAAATAGAGAAATGTGTATGTTTATATCTAGGCCTAACCTAACTATTCTTTCAGGTTGGCTTCCTTACTGTCAAGTGTTTCTACAGTGTCTTGATAAAAAGTTAGTAAATTGAGGTTTTAATAAGCTAATATTCCCCAAAATATGCCTCAGTAATTTAATTTACCTTATAAAAAATGTAAGAATCATAAATAGTTAGAAATTTGAAGTTTTTCGTTTTTCATTTATTATTCTGTAGTGTAATCATGCATGATCACGTCTTTTGTTCCATTTCCATTCCTCTATGCGCAATTGCAAATGCACGTTTGTACAGGCTCTTGTTAGACATTATTTTATTGAGAAATTTACTTCAATTCAATTTTTAATGCTTATAAAAGTTGATGCTGATATTTTAAAATTAAAAATATGACTAAAATAATATTTCTAGCAAACAATATGAAATAATAAATGCTTTTTTAATTTAAATGTGGTAGTTTTAGTAAAATTTGTATTGCAATAAATAAGATCAAAATTGATTTTAAACAGGTTAGCCAACTTAATTCTATAACTAAAGCTGAGCTAGTTTTGTAGCTAAATGTATTATTTAATTTACGAGTTTTAAATAACTTAGGTTTGAAAACATTTAATACAATAATATATTCTTGATATTACATTTTTAATTCAACATAAATTATTATTTTAGAAAGGGACCAGGTACAAATAGTAAGTTTCTTACCTATTTTTATTTTCATTGCTTTGTCATGGCAATACAAGTAAACAACTTCAACCAAGTATAAGTCAAAATGGACAAAAATATTGAATAAATTTACCAGGCGAAAGTGTTTTTAAAGTTCTATTATGTTATTAATGTGAAAATTGAAATTAATTTTTAAAAATTTGATAAGTAACGAATGATTTATAAGTGGAAATGCTGATGTTATCTTAATTAAATAGACTATGCTTACTCTTGTGTTTAAAAAATAGATTATGTACATCAAGTGGAAGCTCGAAAATGACAAGACTACAAAACTTTTGATTTGACTTTCGAGCTTAAGTGACGAGCTCGGAATATGAGTACTCACAGAGCCCTAATCAAAAATGATATTTGTGGACATTTATATTTTTTTTTACTGTTTTTATTTTTAGCACCACGTCTTATTACTCGTTTTTGTTATATGCCTATGTACTAATTACTCTAGTGTGTTAGTAATGAGAAAGATTGAATTTAGAGGTGTACCTGCATTTGCATGTATAAAGTGAGAAATCAATTAAGAATACCCACCCTTAATACACCTGGTCAAATCAAACTAAATATCCCCATCATCAGCAGTCTAGTCTATGCCATAGACCATGCAGCCACCGTAGCCAGTTTTAATATTATAACTTTAACAAGTCTTATCATATTAGTTTATAAAGCCATATATTTTAAATCTAAAATTATTCTAAATAGTAATTTTAAAATTTCCCATTCCCATCCTGAGTCCCGATATTTTGACTCATTTCCAGTCCCTTTCCTGTCCTGAAATAAAAAAGTAATTCCCGCCCATCCCTACTTTAAACTAAAGTATTAAAAACTCACTGTATTAAATATTAGTCAAATAGTATTAAATAAACTGACAATTTAAAATGAGTTCAAAAAAATTGAATAGATATAGAAAAGAATGACTGGCTTCAAATAATTAAGAATTGAAAATTTAATGACATACCTTCTTATTCCCTTATTTTAATAACGCTATTTAAAAAAAAATTATAATGTTTCTTAAAATGTAATATGTGTGATGTTTCTCACCAGAAGCTTGATGGGAATGGGTTAATCCTGCTTGACAGTCAGAAGTAAATTCCTGGATCCCCACCACACGTATTCAAAACACTAACATATTTAGCTTAAAATAAATAATACTAATACAGTCTCTTACTACCCTTTTGGAGTACATGCTTAGGTAATAATTATGTTAATGGGCTAGGAATTGGGAAGGTTGAATATAGAAGTGAACCCACATTTGCATGGTGGGAGAGTGGAAAACCATTTAGGAAAAACCATCCCCAGTTTACCCGAGCAAGATTCACACCTCAATCTCCCCGTCCTCGGCAGTCAAGCTCAACACAAAATCAGCGCGTTAACTAGGCCACCGAGGCATATAGTACACCAATTTAGAATTTTTCTTCAGACCAAATTTCTATGCTTACAAAATTAAGATTTATTCAATTTTATGTTGAATAGTATCGAATAAGGTATCACATTTCAAGCAAGGTATCAGAATTGAGAGAAGTAGGTATCGGCCAATCCCTAATAATAATATTTCAATATATCAGTGATTGAAAAAATAATATAATAATATATTCTTGATATTACATTTTTAATTCAACATAAATTATTATTTTAGAAAGGGACCAGGTAAAAATAGTAAGCTTCTTACCTATTTTTATTTCCATTGCTTTGTCATGGCAATACAAGTAAACAACTTTAACCAAGTATAAGTCAAAATGGACGAAAATATTGAATAAATTTACCGGGTGAAAGTGTTTTTAAAGTTCTATTATGTTATTAATGTGAAAATTGAAATTAATTTTTAACAATTTTATAAGTAACCGAATGATTTATAAGTGGAAATGCTGATGTTATCTTAATTAAATAGACTATGCTTACTCTTGTGTTTAAAAAATAAATTATGTACATCAAGTGGAAGCTCGAAAATGACAATACTACAAAACTTTTGATCTGACTTTCGAGCTTAAGTGACAAGCTCGGAATATGAGTACCCACAGAGCCCTAATCAAAAATGTTATTCACGCACATTTATATTATTTTTTTACTGTTTTTATTTTTAGTCTACGCCATAGACCATGCAGCCAACGTAGCCAGTTTTAATATTATAACTTTAACAAATCTTATCATATTAGTTTATAAATCCATATATTTTAAATCTAAAATTATTCTAAAGAGTAATTTTAAAATTTCCCATTCCCATCCTGAGTCTCGATATTTTGACTCATTTCCAGTCCCGTTCCTGTCCTGAAATAAAAAAGTAATTCCCGCCCATCCCTACTTTAAACTAAAGTATTAAAAACTCACTGTACTAAATATTAGTCATATAGTATTAAATACACTGACAATTTAAAATGAGTTCAAAAAAATTGAATAGATATAGAAAAGAATGACTGGCTTCAAAAAATTATGAATTGAAAATTTAATGACATACCGTCTTATTCTCTTATCTTAATAACGCTATTTAAAAAAAATTATGTTTTTTAAAATGTAATATGTGTGATGTTTCTCACCAGAAGCTTGATGGGAATGGGTCAATCTTGCTTGACAGTCAGAAGTAAATTCCTGGAGCGTTCAGGATCCCCTCCATACGTATTCAAAACACTAACATATTTAGCTTAAAATAAATAATACTAATACCATGTCTTACTACCCTTTTGGAGTATATGCTTAGGTAATAATTATGTTAATGGGCTAGGAATTGGGAAGGTTGAATATAGAAGTGAACCCACATTTGCATGGAGGGAGAGTGGAAAACCATTTAGGAAAAACCATCCCCAGTTCATCCGAGCAAGATTCACACCTCAATCTCCCTGTCCTTGGCAGTCAAGCTCAACACAAAATCAGCGCGTTAACTAGGCCACCGAGGCATATAGTACACCAAATTAGCATTTTTTCTTCAGACCAAATTTCTATGCTTAAAAAATTAGGATTTATTCAATTTTATGTTGAATAGTATCGAATAAGGTATCACATTTCAAGCAAGGTATAAGAATTGAGAGAAGTAGGTATCGGCCCATCCATAATAATAATATTTCAATTTATCAGTGATTGAGAAAAAATTAAAAAGCATTATATTAATTTGAAATATAGTTGTTCTTCTAATTTCTCATCAAGCTGACAAGCATTTACACCGGCTAAAGCTATGGCTTTTCCTCATCACCAGTCATCAAGATGCCAAACACTTACTCTATCTCAACCTGCGACTCTTTCTCTCCAGTCTCCAAGTCCTTCTTCTGCTGCTGCTGCAATTCCAACTCTAATTTATGTTGGTGGCGACCTCGCCTCTTCTTTTTCTTCTTGCGCTTGCTGCGCTTGTCCTTCTGGTGAGCTCGGCCCCCACCTCCCGCTCCAACTACCACTCGCTGCTCCTCCTCCTTCATCGTCATCAAGGTCATAAATAGTGTCTAGACCAGAGCGACTAATGACAGGCGCTGGAGGCGGCTCAGGGATGGACTGGTTGTCTGTGGATAGCATGGCACAGCTTGAATCTTGTCTTTACAGACAAATGATGGCACAGTTCCTTAAAATTCACACTCATTCTGTTTAAAGGTTAGTTCAGTTTGAACTAATACCAAACTGTGCCTAATTAGGCATAAAATAGACATATATTTTTATGACAAGTTTTTATTTTTCTAACATAATTCTCTTTCCCGTAGAACTTTGAATAATTTTTTTTTTTCTATCAGAATGTGGTTTCAAATCCATGCCATACAGTTGAAGGTTTTCTATCTTAGTATTAAATAATGAGTGTTAAAATTCATTCCTAGATACCTTCTAATCTTACTGGTATTGAAACAATCAAGAATCAATCTAATCACAAAACTTTAAGTAACTAAAATGATTAACTTTCTAATCCCAATAAATTAAAGATTTTGTATTCAAAACGAGAAAATTCAAAATTGGGCAAAATTGTATAATCTATTACTAGGGACATACAAAATTTGTATTTGCGATAAAACAAATTTTTACAAGAATTCTACCGTTTTAACACGAATAACACAAATTTAACCTTTTTTTTCTAAATAAACACAATTTCTTTGTAATTTGGCAAATACCACATCATGAAATATATTTTTCAACGCGGTAACACAAGTGAAAGCACTATACCATGACTGTCGTTTATAAGAATAGTATCCGATTTTACTTATTTTATTGGTGTAAAACAGATCACAGGAAAAATGAGTGTCTCCAGGATATTTAAGCTTTTTTTTTATCTGAAGTTAGCATTAAAAATCAAGATTTCTAATTTTATACATCACAATACCAAAATTTCAATAGTTTGAATCTTTGTTTACAGCCTTTAAAAGATTTCACGCTAAGTCCAAGCAAAGACATTAATATATATGGACCTTGCTCCAGGCGATCATGTTTAGCAAAATTATATCT
Organism: Timema californicum; assembly: GCA_902141385.1. Classification (NCBI taxonomy): domain Eukaryota; kingdom Metazoa; phylum Arthropoda; class Insecta; order Phasmatodea; family Timematidae; genus Timema; species Timema californicum. The sequence continues at coordinate 19,429 of CABFOW010004103.1, read as the reverse complement.
TCTTAAATTTTATTCCCTTCTCCATATTTGATAGTAGTTTAGTCTTCTATGACGACATGTTTTGGTGTTATTAGTATGTGTTCTAAGACTAAGTTGATAATCGATTATTTCGATATTGCTATTCGTAAGACTCGATATATCGGATTTTATACCAAGTGTGAAATTTTGTTGCGTATTTATATTTGATTTTTTCTTTGAATATGTTAATAGATAGTTAAATAACAATATGAACGAAAAGTTTTTTTTTATCAAATACTAATTCGACTCGTATTTACATAAATAATAACATTGCTTTCAGCTTATAATATTGTCGCTTTTTAAGAAAAATAACACCACTTTTACTCTAAAAATAACCTCACCTTTTGCATGTCTCTATATACTATTAATTTATTTGCCATTAAATTTAAGTCCTGAAAAATGGCAAATGTATCCAAAATGAACTTTGTGTTCTAGTGATCTTGCAGAGACCAAGCATGATTGTTTTGGTTATTTTGTGCTAGTGATCTGCAAAGCTTCAAAACTTCGACTTGGCATCAAAATAAATATCAACTTTGACTTCACTTCAAACCTACTTCCACAATTTGCCAATAAAAATAGTTAAAGCTAAAATACTCTATGTTCAATTATTGCCATTCTGAGCTGTTTTATACATTACATGCATTGATGTGGAGAAAAAATTTAATTCATTTAATTCCAAGCTGTGATAATTACTTGATTTTTCAAAATAAAATAAAATTTTACAAACATTTGTGCAATTAAATATTTATCAAATTATAAAATGAACCATAAAATAATATTTGTTTAAATCATACAACAATTATGGTAATAAAAATATCTGAACTTTAATTCAGCTTCAAGAATACTTCATATATTCAATTCGAGTTTAGCTTTGAATTGAAAAAATGAACTTCACACATCCCTTTTTTGTACTATTCACCCAATTAAATTTTTTGCAACTGCCTTGGAGTATCATATATAAATGAATATCATAGATTTATGTATGAGGTAGGATACACAAAAAAAGATTAAAATTCGGCGTTTTGAAGAATTTTAATTGAGAAGTGAAAAATAAGGCAAAAATTTAATCAAAACACAACAAAAATTGCGACATCTCTAATATGTACCCTTATCATGCTGTTAACTATGATTAGATAGTAGTTAAATAAAGAGCATTTCCAGAAATAGAACTTATTAATAACAAATTATAAATAAATTATCAAACCTTTAAAAATACCTAATTTTTGGCTTATCTGTAAGAAAATCCAATATTGTAAGGAAGGAGTTCTCACCCATCTCCTCAGCTTCCACGCCAATCTGCTTGGCACGCTCTGTCTTGAAGGCAAGTGCCTGCTCTAGCGCCATGGGCAGCTTCACCTCCTTCATGTCAGAGGGAGGAGGGTCCACCTTGATGGATAGCAGGGAGGGCAGTTTTCCCCGGGACTCATCGTCAAGCTCGACCCCGGGAGGGCCCGACACAGGCATGTTCATCGGCTGCAGGTAAAAAACACATATTGTTACCCTTTTATTACTGTTCATCACAATCATGCACGCAGATATCTTTCTTTGTTAGAAAAGACAGATTTTATTTTAGATTGCATCTTACTACCTGTTTAGTTTATATGCATATGTATCAATTACACTAATGAGTTAGTGATGAGGAAGGTTGAATTTAGAGGAAGTGTACCTGTATTCGGGTGGAGGGAGAGTAGAAAACAATTTTGGAAAAACCACCCTAAGTATACTCAACCAGGATTCAAACCTCAATCTCCCTGTCATCGGTCATCTAGTCTAACACTATAGTAACGTCTTAAACCATGTGGCAACTGAAAAAAGGTTGATAGTTGGTTAATGTGTTCATAAAGCGTCATAAATAAAATCTAATTTAAAGTAATTTATCAATAACTATTCATCAACATGGTAATTATTGTATATGAGACTTTTTAATACTTTGATCCTTTTAGAATATATAAGAAAATAACAGTAAGTGTGCAATTGAGAGAAGAGGTCATGAGGAAGAATGGTGGAAGGACAAAAGGAGATGGAGCCATTTGACTGAATGGACCTGACCACAGGCTGGAAACAGTTTATGATGATGAAGAATATATATAGAATTCTAAATTTTTAAAAAATAATCAAATTTTGAATTGGAACTTGTCTTAGGGCTCTTATCATCATCAACAACTTTATCCATCCTGTGGTCGGGTCAGTTAAGTAAAATGCCTCCATCTTCCTCTATCCTTCCACCACCCTTCCTCCTTTAATTTCTTCCATTCTTCTCCTCTCACTTGAACACTTTCTGTTATCTGCTTACCTGCTAATTAAAATACCCGGGGTGGACCAACCAGGAGAGGTTGAAGCAAGCTGATAGTTTAGGCAATAATAGGACAAGTGGTTTAATAGTAGATAAAGGTTTAAATTCCAAACAGTTTATATGTTAAAATTTTGAAATTAAATATGTTGAATAAAAATTATTGTAAAATTAATAGAGAAAAAAGGTCCTGATTTATAGAAGAATAAGATGTCTGGACAAATGTATAAGGAAGTTGAAAATAAAGAAGAAAATCCCTGGATGATAGGATGAAACGTGAGAATTATCATGGTGGAAAGCAAAGCGGAACTACAGTTTAGCGTGGGTTCCAAACCACGGTGGAGGCCTGGCATTCCACACATTCACAAAGCGTGAAAGCACACACTTTGCCAGAGGTGAGGAAAGGTTTGGTGATCAGATCTATGCTGGTACCAGGATTTGAACCCCGAACTCCTAACAGAGAAGTCCGACACCTTACCCCTAGACCACCAGGTCCCCAAATAAATTTATATAATTAACTACAATATTATTAACTTTTTTAACTTTTTTTAAAGTATAAAACCAACAACAAAAGAATTAAATTTTTTGACTCAGGAATATTGAAAATATTTCATTTATTTGTTATAGGGTCTATTGTTGGTTTTATCCTAGGATTAAGTTGAGAATTTGCTTACAGTTAGTACAGCAAGTGTAAAAATTAAAGTCGGGTCAAATCTAATAATTTACAAATCTGAATCTTTATTTTATCTACAAATCCAAAATCTCAAATTTGAATCTGAATCTTGAAATAATGATGAAAAAAGAGAAATAGAATAGAATGATATAAAATAGAAATAATAGCTAAATGTGTTGGTTTTTTACTGTATTACATTTAGTATAACCTTCATACATTCCATTTAGTGTTAAATTAATGGCTTGAGATCTAATAGTTACTTATGTCCTATAATTATAATGTGTCTGAACCATCAATAAGGTGTATCATTGCTATTATTATTGCTATGACAATTTTTACTTTTGGTTGAGAGATTAAAAACAGCTTCAATTAGAAAAAATTTAAATTTTATTAGCGGATCCACATATTCAAGTTATCACATTGCTATTAAAGTCTTCATTTGTGCATTTTTATCAAAAAAATTGTCAATATTGGGTCATAAATGTTCAATGCTTTCGTATAAAATATGTTGGCATGTGGTTAAAACTTTTGAAATGTTATTAGTGGTTGCACAACTTAAGGTCATTGCATTGCTATTAAAGTCTTCATTTGTAAATTTTAACCAGTAAAAAAGTGGATATTAGGTTTACTAGAGTATACACTTTTGTATTAAAGAGATGGATAATAAGCAAAATTTTCTGAAAGTGTATTACATCCATTTTTATGGGAAGAGGGTCCATCGCCTTTGTCAGATTCTAATAGGGGTCCGTGACACAAAAAAATTAAGCTCCACTGGCTAATCCATGGTTGTTTAGACTTTCCTATAGTCTGAAACACCAATAAACAGTATTGGAGCTCTAGATTCAAAAGCTTTTGAAAGAAAGAAAAACCAACATATATTTAATTTTTTTGAATCCCAAATCAAATATTTTTTTGGATCCTTGAATGTTGAATATCTAAGAATTCAAGGCTCTCCTTCCTGGTAAGTAATCCAATTTTTTTTTTACTTTATTATATTAATAGAGCCTTGAATCCTACAAAGACGAGAGGTCCTAAATAACCTAATGAGTAGTGAGCCAGAAGCTTGTCATACTCACCTCCATGCCCGGAGGCGGCGGCATTGCCACAGCGGGGGGCGGGCCTCTCATCTGAGGTGGAGGCGGTGCTATGGGGGTGTTTGGAGGTGGAGCAGTCATATCGATACCAGGTGGCATCATGCCTGAGATGGTTGGTGGTGGAGGTGGTAGTACAGGCGTCACTGAGATAGGGGGCGGAATGCTCATAGCCTGCTGCATGTTAAAAACACATGACGTGTGTCAACAAAATANTGACAGCTCACAGCTGACTTCTGACAGTCAACATTTAGGTATATACCTAAATTTTGAATGTCAGAAGTGACAGCTGCTAAACACATGTTTTTGCAGATCATATGGTTCGGCGTAGGGATACATAATTTGGTCTGGTAGCTTTTCAAAGCTGTCAGCTCTCATCTGTGAGCTGTCAGTCAGCACCAAAAAATTCATGGGGCTACTGTAGTTAAATATGAATAAATAAATAACCTATGGGTGCTCTTAAGATACAAATCCAATTTTACCACAACATAAAGGAAATACAAGAGGTAAATTTTAAATTGTTTATTTATTATTATAATTTATTAAAGGGTATGAAAACTACATATAAATACATATATATATATATATATATATATAATACGATTGATGTATTATTACTTATTAGAATATTTTAAAGGTTGAATATATACATATACACACACACCCGAGGGGGGGACCCAAATATATCGGAATTTTGCTTTAAAAAAATTAATTTATTAAGTTTTTTACAAAATACTTTCAATCTTCTTCAAAGTACTCTCCATTAGATGTGATGTACTTGTCCAGTCTTTTTTCCTACTGTTTGAAGCACCTCTGGAACTCTTCAACTTTGATATCATCCAGTGTCCTGCAAAACTGTTTTTACAGCCTCCACATCATCAAAACGCTTCCCTTTTAGATTTTTTTCATTCTCAGGAACCGAAAAAAGTCGCACAGGGCTAGGTCTGGTGAATACGGAGAGTGGGGAACAATAGCCCACCCCTGAGAACCTAAATAACGGTTCAGATACAAGGCCATGTGTGAGGGGGCGTTGTCATAGTGAAGGAACCAGTCGCCTGATCGCCAGAGTTACGGATGTTTCCTTTGTACATCCTCCCTCAAACGTCTTAAATCTTCCAAATAAAAGTGCTGATTAACAGCCTGACCAGGGGGGACAAATTTCCGATGCACAATTCCACGAACATCGAAAAAACAATGATCATCGTCATAACATTCAACCTCAATTGTAGTGCTTTTTTTGGTTGGGGGGAGTTGGAGGTCTTCCACTGGCTAAACCCTTGCTTGGTTTCGAGGTCATATTCGTAACATCGACTCTCATCACCTGTAATGAGCTTGGTCAAAAAGTTTAGGTCACTTTCAATATGATTTTTCAAGTCCTGGATCAAATTCAGACGAATGGTTTTTTGATCCTGTGTGAACAGTGCAAGGAAAACTTAGCGGCAACACGTCCCATTTGCAAATACTCAGTCAAAATCTGCTGTCACGAGCTCCAATTCGTTACTGTCTGTTCTGAAATTTTGTCGATCGTGAAACAACAATACTCGTATATTTTTTCAATGTTTTCATCATTTTAGATGATGAAGGGCGCCCAGAACAAGCATGATTTTCAACAATCATCTCACCCCGTTTAAAGCACCTAAACCACTCGAAAACTTGTGTGTGGCTCATAGCATCCTTCTGGAAAGCTTGTTGAAGCATTTTATATACTTCAATTGCCAATTTTTCAAGCAGGAAGCAACATTTCAAACACACTATTTGTTCCTTTAAAACTGCCATAACGATTTCGCAAGCAGCAAACAAGAACAGTTGAGAAAAACAACACTACAATCAAACATAGCCTTCTACGCAGACGCCGCTCGGACAACTGATTTGGTAAGGTCTCTAGTAGACCCACCTAACGGGATAACTCTCTACTATGCCTACAGTTGAGAAAGAACTCCATTATCAAGAACACTCTTCGATGGACTAGAACCGGAACAACTTCCTTTCTCAATCACTTTGGAATGTTCTATCACTGCACACCTCCTAGCTGTCACCACTCGAACTACAATCGACTCAGTCCTTTGTGCGTTGCAGCCTTTATAGGATGTATTGTAGTGTTGTGGATCCATCATGTGGTGCTTTGATGGTGCAATGGGGTAAGTTGGTCACGCTACATCGTCTTCTATCACCTTTGTTTTGTAACTAATGCTACACAATAAATGCTAGAGGATATGGTCTGAAGTGGGCAAGGACTACAGGAATAAAGAAGGGTACTTGTTATAAGTTTCAGTAGAAAAGTTATCAAAATATTCATGTAAATATCTTTAGCATCAAGTCTTACTACCTGTGCAGATTTACACTATATGAACTAATTATGCCAATGAGTTAGGGATGAGGAAGGTTGGATTTAGAGGAAGTGTAACCATATTTGTGTGGTGAGTGAATGGAAAACTATTTTTGGAAAAAAAACTACCCTCAGTACACCTGCATGAGATTCTAAGCCCAGTCTTCTTGTTATCGGCAGTCTAATCTATCACGATAGTGATGCCTTAGATCATATGACCAACAAAGCAGGTTTCAGAAACATTTGATGGTGCTAAATTATAGTGTATGTTTTCCTATAAATTTACCACAGAAAAAAGAAAATAATATAAATACTATATTATAGAATTAAGTTACAATTATTTTTTTTTCTTCCAATTTATGTTAGAAAATGACAACCAGACATTGAGATCGAACTAGAGGATATTGGCCTAGTATGCCAATGCTTTACCAGCAAACTATCCAGGTTTGTTTTATGCTCAGGGTCATTCATTAACATTATCTTGAAAAATATTTGTAGGCCATAAAAGTTACCCCTGAAAAAACATTTGTACAGTTAGGGAACAACCTGCTTCAGTGACCACATCGTCTGAGTGCTACTCTCGCGATAGTCTAGACTGCCAATGATGGGGGGACTGGGGTTCGGATCTTGGTTGGGTATACTGAAGGTGGTTTTTCCTAAATAGTTTTCCTTTTTCCCACTAGACAAATGCGAGAGCTTCTCCTCTAAATATAACCTTCCTCGTCCCTATAACCATCAACATAATTAGAACATAAGCATATAACCCAAATGCAAACGCGTACTAAGAGAAAGTGCTAAAAAGAAGTTTGGCAGCGCAAAAAGCCAACCTACCGTAACTGTGATTGTTTTTATAACTAGGAATTAGCTGACAATCTCATATGTCCATCATAGACTTTGCCTTAAAATTGATTAATGTACGACCCTGATAACAGCAAGAACCTAGATCACTCAGTGATGGAACTTTGGCATGCCAATTCAAAGAATTTACTTTATGACCCTCATCTCAGTAGACAGACAGGCTACTGAATGAGTTAAGGTGTCTGATCCAATTCAAAGACTCTGGATTCAATTTGCCCTTTTTCAAAAGACATTTGATTTTATTATGGTTACAAAAGTTATAGTTCTCTCACAAATTCTCTAATAAAAGCAAGTTAAATCTCTATAAAAGTGTGTTTATATTTTGTTTTTAAATTTTGCAATATTCCTGAATATTTACTAAAATGTTCTCAAATTGTTTACTTTTCTGGGTTTTTCGAATCGCTAATTTGTTTAAAACTCCATAGACAATATTAAAACTACATAAGATTATACAACATGTCGATTCCATTTATTCCACCCCTGTGGCATAGACTGCCACTCACCAGCTCCCTCTGTTTCTCGAGAAGAGCCTCCTGCTGCAGACGAAACAACTCCTCCTCCTGGCGACGCTGCCTCATTTGGCGCTCCTGCTCCTCTTGTTGTTTTTCCGCCATTGCAGACTATACACACAAACAAGGGAAAATATGGAAATTAAAATAACTTTTTACATTAATATAACAAATTATGTAGGCATTTAGTGGAACAGGTTTTTTTTTCTTAGCTTCACGTCTTACTAAACATAGACCTACAGTGGAACAGGTTTTTTTTTCTTAGCATCACGTCTTACTAACCATTCAGGTTATATTTAGAGGAAGTGTACCCACATTTTTGTGGAGATAACGTGGAAAACCTTTTTGGAAAAACCACTCTCAGTACACCCAACAAAGATTTGAACCTTAATCTCCCTGTCATCAGAAGTCTAGTCTACTGTGAGAGTAGTGCCTTAAACCATACAGCCACCGAAGCAGGTTTAAACAGTCTAACAGTGAGAGGCTGAAAATGGTATCATATAAAAAGGAAGTGATAAATTATTAGAACTGGGTCAACTCCACTTTTTCCTGAATCTATATCTTAATTTTATCCACAAATCTGGAATCTCTTACAAATCTTAGAAAATATGGTAAGAGAAAAAAGTTTACTTCCCTACGAAGGTACAATTTTTTTTTTCCTCTGATATTTTTCACACTGTGGTATAATAATGGACTGATGTCTGGCTGCTAGATTTGTCCAAAAATGATGTTGGGCTAAATCAACAGTAAACAGCATTATAGCTCTAGGAATTGACTCAAAAAAGTTGTTTGCACAATTACTACATAAAACATGACAATAATCATCTATTGATACCCAACTAAATTAACCTGGCCACAGGCTGGAAACAGTTGATGATGATGATTATTATTATGATATCCAACAGCTCAACAAGTTATGGCAACCACTTTTGTATATTTATGTACCAAAGGTTGTGCTATGCAGTTGATAATTTTAACAAATAGTGTCAATTCAGATAGTTCCAATATACATTATACCTTTTTTTTAAGTAAAATAGTAGTGATTTAAATTTAAGTTATTTTTTCCTAGATAAAGAAAAGGTGTTCCAGGTTAACTAGTGAACGTCTGTGTCCAATACCTGTTGGAGCCGTAAAAGTTCCTCCTGCCTCTGCTGTTCAATCATTAACTGCTGTCTTCTGGATCCGTTCATGGAACGGCTGTTCAGGCATCTGGGACACACAAATGTTGTTCAGTAGAGCTAGTAAATGTTCATCATCTTAAGGTATATTTACACCAGAGCGAATGTGAGAGAACATGAGCAAGCAGGCATCAGCGCCTTAAGAATTTACTTGTGTGTAAACAGTTTGCGAATGGGGGCAAACATGAGGGAACAGAAATCAGCAGTGTTCGCTCATGTTCGGTTCACATTTGTTGATGATCCATCTGTTGTCAATCTTTGAGCAAATAATCAAAGGAAATGCGTGCTCTACTCTGTTCTTTTTTTTTTCTGGTGTAAACAGCCTCACAATTCAGACATTGCACACATACAGCTTTTATTTTTGCATCTCTAAATTTCCAGGTCTAAGCTATGGTGATCACAATTGTTTAATTACTCATCATTTAGTAGTAATTGTTGTTGTTTTCTGCTGTAGTAGTGCATAATGGAGTGGTCTGAGGAAAGCACATTAGTTTTAACTGAGGAATACCGTGAACACAGATGGTTATGGGACCCAAAAGACAAAGAATTTTTAACTTTTAATATAAAGAACATTATGCATGGAAGGCCATGGCAGACCTAGTTGAGGCTGGCGCATCAAAAGTGAAGAAAAAATGAATGCCTTACCATCCTCATTTAAACGCGAAAGGTCTAAGGAGGGGAGCATACATCAGGGATGGGTGCTAAGGGGTGGATCTTTTGCGAACATGGCTGTTATGATTCTCTAGTTGTTCTGCACAGTCTAAACGACCATCGAACATATCTGAACAGCTTTGAATAAAGCAGGAGTGAATGTCAGCGAATGTTCTCCAAATGCTCGTTCACTCATGTGCTCTCACGTTTGCTCTGGTGTAAATGTACCTTTAAAGCTGGTACTTCTACCAAAGCACACCACAAGAGACTCAAGGCCTTTCACTTATGGGTCCTAAAAGACTATATGGTACAAACGTGTTATTTACAGTTAACACTGTAAAGGGTAGCTAAAAAACGTTTACTATAAAATTCCCTACTTCCCCAGGTTTTACAGACAACAATTAAAACATTTCTCCAGACAACCTTTTCGCAACTTTTCTTGTGAATGACAATTTTTCTGTTTTTACATTGATCACATATTTTCAAAAACCATCAATGGCTAATCAACATACTTAGAAGTTAACTTTGTACCGTACCCAATGTTTAAGGTATTATTTGTGTCTGTGTAAATGTGTCATAAAATAAAACCTGTTCTCACTTTCATTTTAATATTTATGTCCAGAATTAGTCAAGTATTTAAAATCCCCGACTTTTCTTTATTTTTTATTAAATCTCCTGAATTTTCTTTTTTTCCTGACACTAAAAAATTCCCTGACATTTCCAGGTTTTCCCTGTCTGTAGCCACCATGATTGTAACATTGTGAATGTTTCAATAAAGAAAAGCAAAACTAAATATGTTAATGAGCTGTTAAAATAGGATCTTTGGAAAAGAATAATCAAACATAGTTCTTATGGTGACTAATAAATTCTCGATCAGGTACAATGGGGGTGATTTTCCAAATGCGTTATTAATAGTAGTTTTCTTATCCTTCCCATCTCCCTCCTAACTACTAACATGGGTGCATTTACTATATTCTGCCCCCTTTACCCTTAAATCTATGAATGATGTTAATTCACATTTTATCTTATTTTAAAAATTGTTTAGCTTTTTTTTATTGAGAACACTGTTTCAATGGGATCATATTTTATCTAACAACTTTACTAACCTGGTTATTCACCATCATTAAATATGTCCCCAGTAAGCACATGACTAATAATCTTAGTACAGACATAGCCCATAGTCTTATGGCTGTTAATTTATAGTGGCTAAAAAAGAGAAGGTGGGATTTTAACCAATGATAAATTTGTCAGCATTGCCAGGACTCAAACTCGGGGACTTTTGATTAGGGATGTATCTGAATTCTCTACTTATGTATTGTCGCCTTGCCATGCACCCTTGTAAGTTGTGTTGTCATTTGTATTGACAGGAATGTGGAGAAGTGTAGATCCATACAAATCGTCAACAAGTATGCTAGAGAATATGGATTTGTGTTTCCTGCGATATTTTTGTAAAAACACAAGAACACAATTTAAGATGTATTAATAAAATCAATAGTAAGACGCGGTGCTAATAATAATAATAAAAAAATCAAAAAATTAAAATTTGTGTATTTTAGTTCAAGATAATACTAGTCACTTTCATAAGGGATTGTAGATGGTGTTAAACATAGTTTCTAGGAAAGCTACTTGACAGTAGCACTGAAGCCCCAAGGATTGTCAACCAATCAATTAATCTGATGCAGACTTTCATTAAAAGTGTGTGGCAATGGTATATTTTGTCAAGGTGATAACTCAAGGATCCTTGAGACTATTCGGATAAAGCCTTGGTTAGCAGGCATACTAACAACTTAGCTAAACAATCTGGACATCATGTGTACACACAAAGCTCATCAATGGAATCTATATCAAATGAAAGAGACTACACAAGGTAAGAATGTTAAATAGGTAATAGGACACAAACTACCACACTTAAGAAACACTAAATTTATATATTTAATCCTCCTAACTACTAACATGGGTGCATTTACTATATTCTGCCCCCTTTACCCTTAAATCTATGAATGATGTTAATTCACATTTTATCTTATTTTAAAAATTGTTTAGCTTTTTTTTATTGAGAACACTGTTTCAATGGGATCATATTTTATCTAACAACTTTACTAACCTGGTTATTCACCATCATTAAATATGTCCCCAGTAAGCACATGACTAATAATCTTAGTACAGACATAGCCCATAGTCTTATGGCTGTTAATTTATAGTGGCTAAAAAAGAGAAGGTGGGATTTTAACCAATGATAAATTTGTCAGCATTGCCAGGACTCAAACTCGGGGACTTTTGATTAGGGATGTATCTGAATTCTCTACTTATGTATTGTCGCCTTGCCATGCACCCTTGTAAGTTGTGTTGTCATTTGTATTGACAGGAATGTGGAGAAGTGTAGATCCATACAAATCGTCAACAAGTATGCTAGAGAATATGGATTTGTGTTTCCTGCGATATTTTTGTAAAAACACAAGAACACAATTTAAGATGTATTAATAAAATCAATAGTAAGACGCGGTGCTAATAATAATAATAAAAAAATCAAAAAATTAAAATTTGTGTATTTTAGTTCAAGATAATACTAGTCACTTTCATAAGGGATTGTAGATGGTGTTAAACATAGTTTCTAGGAAAGCTACTTGACAGTAGCACTGAAGCCCCAAGGATTGTCAACCAATCAATTAATCTGATGCAGACTTTCATTAAAAGTGTGTGGCAATGGTATATTTTGTCAAGGTGATAACTCAAGGATCCTTGAGACTATTCGGATAAAGCCTTGGTTAGCAGGCATACTAACAACTTAGCTAAACAATCTGGACATCATGTGTACACACAAAGCTCATCAATGGAATCTATATCAAATGAAAGAGACTACACAAGGTAAGAATGTTAAATAGGTAATAGGACACAAACTACCACACTTAAGAAACACTAAATTTATATATTTAAAAACATTCTAATGTAGGCGTGGTTCATTCACTAACTAGCTACATACATTTAGGAAAGTGAGGTCTATTACAGGGTATAAATTATTTGTCCTCACCCTGCCACATTATTTTAGATGCATTCAGCCCAATAATAGTAAAACTGCAATTAAACATAAAAGTATACAACAACAAAACCTTTACAAAATATAGAAAAAAATAATTAATGAAGTATTGATAATCACCATACCTTTTTGCAAATTGAAAAATATGGATGAAATAAAACAAAGGATTAAAAAATACCTTAGTAAGAGTGAGATTTCCCACATATTGTCATTCATATAAAGTACAATAATATAATAACTAGAAGTATTGGTATGTCTACACATACTTTATTGAAAAAAGTTTCTTTCATAATAACTTTGTTGTAAAACTAAAACCCAAAGTAAATATATCAGTCACAAAGTAGCATAAGTCGTCAATAATGACCGCACAATAAAACTAAACTAAAGATCTAGTCAAAAATTTCAGAGAGGTATAAAGAATGGTACAAGAATCAGTTTCCCCTAAAATAATAATTAATAAACGGAGAAAAATGACTTTTGGGCCACCTGTATGTTAATGTCATGCAAATAATAAGTTAACAAAGTTAATAAATTCATTATTAAGATACTTTCCTAACCTAGCTAAACCTAACCTTTCATGCATTAATTAATTAAAATACCATGCAGTAGTTTTTATTAGGGATAAAATAATCTAACTTATTCATTTATTCTTAAATAATTAATTGTGGATGGTACACACCATCCAATGTCATATTCGTTTAAGCGTGCAGGAGCACAAGTATAACACAAAAGATCACAGGTAAGTAAGAAGTCATCATCAACATTTACATACTGAAAGTGATTTGGGCAAGTTGTTGGCGACTTTTGTTTGGATGTAGGCCTAACAATGTTTATTAAAAAAATTGAAATTTATAAATCATGTAAGTCAGTTCTCTGTATACTTGTGTGTGTAATAAGGTGAATTAACTATTTAAATATTGTATCATGACAAAGGAAGAGAGCTTAATGTGAGACAAATTGAGTGCATTATCAGCCGACAAAGTAAAATAGTGTCAATATTGATAAAATTTGATAATTGTGAATAGAATTATAAGATTACACAATTAAAATAAAACTCAGTATAATCACAATGAAAACATATAAACATAATTATTAACAATTATTAACAAACTTTTGAGATGACCTATGTTATTTGCATTATAATGTTGACCCATGATACTTTGCGTTGTATGATGTCATCTTTCCCTAATTATAGGACAAATTGGTGTCACATTAAATTGTTTATTTGATCAATAGGCCTTTTACTCAAAATTCTAATTCATTTGTGACATCATCTAACAAGCGTGGCAATAGTGATTGGTTTATTTCTAATCCATTCCGGAACTATACCTACCTATATAATATATTGTATTTTACTTAAATGAAAGCAAATCATTACAAATTTAATATGATCACTATACTCACAAGGAAACAGCAATTTGAATAATACTATAATTATATTTATCTAAAACTTTTATTTTCACAACATTTGGACAACTCACCAAAACCTAAATCAAAACATGAACACACTAGACCAGCAAGTGGTATCAAACAAAATTCATTAAAATATATTGTCATCTTACAAAGAAAGTAAAATCGTTTATATTTATACATTAGGCTATTGTTTAGTCTCAAAATGTATGTCATTTTATTTTAATATATGACTTACAGTGAGTATGGCTGTTTGGATCTACAACTTTACATCTTCAGTTCTGTTCTAATGGAGACTTGTAAGTTTGCTGGGTTTAAAATCGTTAATGGATGTGCAAGAATGTTTTAGTTTAGAGCATAAGAAAGTACAGTAGGCTATAGGTTGGTTAACCATTTATTGAAGAAATTTGTCTATTGCACAGTAGGGTGGAGTCAGGTCGCTGCAGAAGAATATTGTGCATTAATCTGTTTAAAACTTATATAATACACATAAAGCTTCGCTAGTGCCATTTAACAGACTTTTCAATGCTATATGTTCCTGTATCACTCAAGTGAATTTGGTTTTGAATTGTTTATTAGGCCTATAACAAATTTTTTTAATAACCCTTAAATTAGTATCATTGGATTCCCTGCATTTTTTTAATGTAATCGGTTATGACCCGAAAGACTGGTTTTCAATTGGCCTTCATTATAACTATATAATTTATCAAATTTGATTCTGTTTGTTGCTTTTGTTTTACTAAGCAAAACAAAAATGGAAAAAATCATATGTAACAGATAAATAATATCTTTCACCTGAGAGTTGATTCTGTTACATATATCCTATATATTATATTTGGAAGAAGGTACAGGAAAGGTGGATAGAAACATATAAAAGGGGGACAAACACAATATGGCCTTTACAATGAAAAGAAGAACACAGTTCTGCCATTGGCAGCAGTGTAAAGTGTGAACTGTGTTCTTCTTTTCATTGTAAAGGCCATATTGTGTTTGTCCCCCTTTTATATGTTTCTATCCACCTTTCCTGTACCTTCTTCCAAATATAATACAATTGCCTCATATAGCGAAAAGAGGTTTTCCTTATAGAGTCATATATCCTATATAGCAACCTAGATGTCACAGTGGATAAACTGTTCAACGCTAGATGAACATGGTCATTGAGCTTTCTTGAAAAGAAGTTTCATGGGCTTTACCCTTTTGACATGAATCACATATTTTGTCCCTATATGTAAGTAAGCTACAAGCCTCTTCTATTTATATGGTCTAAGCGTAGATGCCACAAAATAGCATCTTGATATGTGACAAAGTTTGCTTCAGCCTATAAATACAAAGCCAACATAAATTTTCCAATAAAATGATTCTTTATTTTTCTAAGCTAATTTTGTTTTGTTTTCAACTATTTCCACACAGTTATTTATAAGAAATCACTTTTAATTCCACTTTGTTTCAAACTGACAAGAGATTTTATGAAAGGTTATCTACTATCATTGCTTCTATATCTATAACTGTTTCTAAGTTTTTGAGGTGCAAGTTTATGGTTTATTTTTCTTTTGCCATTAAAATCTTCTCGTCCGCAATTTTTATTTGAGCTGGATAAATTTTCTCTGTATTAATAATAAACAGTTTTATTTTTCCAACAAAATTGTTTGTGGTGCCGGAATCAGAAATAGAACTAATATTTATGGCATTCTCTTTGTCTATTTCAGCTGTAAATGAAATAAAACTAATTTATTCCCTGTTAGCTATATTTTTATCTTTCTTTCTCCATTGCTGATTCTAGCTTGAAATCTTCTTCCTCGATAATACCATGATCCTTTTCTTTGACCTTTGGAACCTCTTTGATTGTGATCATTCATAAGGTAATCAGTGCAAAAAAAATTAGCTTACCTGGATAAACAGTAGGCCTACTTTTTTTCTTCATTCATGTGGAACAAACATGTCATTTCTTTTAAGCCTATCTTGATTTCTATCATTTTTTTCAGCCCCCAAAATCATACTTTTCACGTAATCTACAGTTTTTCATGAAATGTTTCAAGTATAGTCATTGCGGGTCATAATTTGGTGGTAGGCCTACCTAGCATTAGCAACTAATGGAATGTCGTCTTCTTCACATGTTGATCCTGATTATTACAGCGAAGTGACCAACTGATAAAATTTTACAAAATGATTTTGTAGATCTATCCTATCGTTGGATTCCAGTTGTACAAGTCGACGATGATAGCTTGTACTTTTCTTTTATAATACCTTTCTAAGTTCCTTATAATCTCAAACAATGACTCTGCATTTCTCCAATAATCCACATACTTATTTGTAATACATAGTGATGAATAAATCTGTTTTTTGTGTATTTTCTTTTTTATGCTTTTAAAACCTTCCCTTCTCTAAGTTTACAACATCAGTCTTGCCTTTGGAGATGTCGTTTACCCCTTTATCATCTAACAAGTTCATAACTTTGAACTTCCAGTCTGGAAACTACAGTTTGCAAAATCCAATTTGGAGTATGGGGTTAAGTGTTGTCTCTCATAAATATTTCACTTCTAGAAAACTTTACTCAACAGACTATATGTAAAAGCAAGATAATATCTGGGACACTTTTGGATAATGTTAATAAAGACTTCAGAATAACTGTCTGAAGTGACTGCTAAAGTAAACGACTAGATTTCATGAATGCTAAAAATAGAGTTTTATTAGATATATAAAAACATACATAAAGACTCAACAGTTTGCGAGCGAGTCGATTTTCCAGGCATGCAACCAAACATGGTTGACAGACGTCCAGTGATTGGGTGTTAATTTTTTTTCTCTTTAACACATTATAATGTATGTACAATATTGTTTCACCAAAATATGTAAAATATTTTATAAATAGGCCTATTGAATAATTTTTAAAAAAGGACTTGAATGCGTGATTTGTACGATCCACGATTGATGTAATAATAGTTTACAATAAATAGTTCGTAAATACTTTAGGAATAGGTTAAAAACAAGACCTATCACACATGGCTGTCATGGGGACTACTTACATTAGAATCATCTTGAGAACCATCCATTTTGAAGAAAAGTTGTTTTCCAGCAGCTGAAAACAGAATAAACGAAACATATAAAATATCGGAAAGTTTATGTAAGTAAATAACACGTTCATGTTAAAGTAGTTAATACTTATTAAATAGGTAATTTACTGAAACACTAACAAAATCTCTAGAATTAATGGCTTGTAATCAACTTCAAATAAATATTACACTAATTATAAGCAAACCTAGATTGTTTTTTAGATATTAAATCAAGTCGATACAGTACGAAACATCATAGAAATTTTAACAACACCATTATGTGTTTTGATTTACGAATAAAACCACCAATTATTATTATTTAGTAAAACGATGTTTAATGTAAATGAAACGTAAGAGAAGTTATATATGAATACAATTTTATTATTTAAAAGTGGTAATTCTAGTAACAGCCAACATAAAGAATAAGTAACCAAAATTTAAAATGATTTATATTTGAATAATTATGAGTCTTTCAATTCTGAGTAAATTACAAAAAAAAAATTATTTTATAAAATAAATGTTTTTATTTAATATATAAAATAATATAACTGCTTGAATATAAAAGGTTGTTAATCGTCTTACAGGAAGATATTTTGATACGAACTGCCGTCGCTAAGGTAGACTTCAAAGGGCATCTTTAATAATATGCTGACGACACATGTTTTGTGTATGTAGAAATATTACTGAAAAACATTAAACAAAATATGGAATCTGACTTGGTACTACTAAATGACTGGCTTAAAATGAAACGACTAATACTTATCTCAAATAAAAGCAATTTTTAATTTTATTAGGCCTATTAATAATCATGACACTTGTTAAATTAGACTTTCAAGAGAATGAATTGAAACAAGTAGGCCTAAAAGAGGTAAGATACTTAAGTTTGTTGTTAGACTCCTCAACTAGCTGGAAATTGCATATACAGTTCATTACCAATAAAATATAATTATCTTTTAGTAGGTATAATTATAATATGTTTGTATGTATAAATTTCTTTCTAATATACTTAGACCAATATACTTTTCCCTAATCCACTCACATATCAGCTACCTTAATGTTATTAGGGGTTTTGTCTATCTAACTATCATATCCCCCTTATAATTCTACAGAATGTTGGGACTTGAGTAATTCCATACACTCAATAGAGCATTTTAGTAGATGAGCCTTGACCTGCAAGAAGATGGGCAGTGCCTTCTAAATGTTCTTTAATGTCTTCTTTGACTTTTGTTTTATTATTATCTATGATGTATATATGATCTGTACTATTGTTTACAAGAATGAACAAATAATCATGAACATCTTTGCTTTGTGTTTTAAATATGTACAAGATATGGAAACCATTAACTGATGTCATAAATACCTTTAACAACACAGAATAAAGCAAAAAAACCTTCTACAGACTCCCCACCTCATGCATATAAAGGATCATTAATATTCTGCCCTTGAGGGAACAAATAATATATCGGATATGACTCTACAATCACATTTTTTTCAAATTAGGTGATAGTACAACCTTAAGCTCAAACAAATTGGATAAAAACCATACACATGGTCACCTAACTAGAGGGCAAAACAACCTCTGCATTGCTCATTCTAATACAGTAAATTATGGGTAAAACTTTGTTATGTAATCAGCCACAAGGCTGTGAGTTTTGTTATTCTTTGCTCTTTCTTTCATTTCCGTATCCTGTACTCTCAACCATGTAATGGCGGTGATAGGCTTAGTTCATATTCTAATAGCATATTATATCTATTACCATGTCTAAATCTATCAATTACGAATAACTTCCTCAATCCAAAACTTAGTTAAGTTAAAACAAACTCCATTCGTGGTAAGGGCACACGATATATCAATAAAATTCACAAAGGCTTTAAGGACTTAAGGTCGGGTATAACTGTCTCGGCACCCGGGAGTCCATCAACAGCCACAGAGAGTGACACGAACGGGAGCCCACCAACTGGTACAAGAACGCCTCCTCTCCGTCCAGAGATACTCTTTCAGGGCGAGTCCGCTGCTACCCCGACTAGGAAAGGCGCCAGCAGCCCAGCAACAAGCCCAGCCAAGACCGTCAACATTTATCGGACTACACCCATCGAAGATCCGACAATAACCACCAGCGACAACAGAGAAATCCTGGCCAAGCTACATGAGATTATAAAATTCATAAAAAACATAATTAATTGTAGTAAGGAACAATATATATTCTAAATTGATAAAAATAGATTCAATATCTTACACCCCCTTTTTCCATTTTTCTATTTATCTTTGCCCTTCCAGAAAAGACTTCTTAGTTTACATTTGCACATCTTTTTGTAGTTTAATTTAGTTCTATTCGATTCG